>PVIA01004220.1:24546-144616 GCA_004024845.1 Tonatia bakeri
AGGAAATAGAAGTCCAGTCTCAGGCAGTGTCTGGTTCTTCCCAGTAATCCGTGCTTGGCTGGTAGGCCTCTCTCGGTTCTCAGCACCATCAGCTGTGTCGCCGGAATCTCTGCTAAAACCGGGTGACGGTTCCCCCTACTACTGCTGTGGGGGAACCCACTCTGGCAAAGGTGTGTGGTCCTCTCTCCACTGCTCCAGCTATGTGGTCCTTTCTCCACCAGTCCAGCCACGTGGTCCTCTTTCCACTGCAGGACCACGGGAGTCTCCACTCAGCCAAATCCGCGTGGTTCTCCTCCTCATGGCTGCCATGTCTGGGTTTAAATCCCCGCGCCAAACTTCCTCTGTAGCCCTATTTCCGACTCCTCCTACACTTGGCCACACTTGCCCTCAATCTGCTGTCCTTTCCAGCTTTTCTGGTCACCATCATGGGTCTGGGCAAGTGTCACCCCATGTCCTGGAACCAATCTCCTCCGAGCTCCCACCCAAGCGGTGTAACTCAGGGGACCTGCTCCTAGTCACGTCTCAGGGAGGTGTTCCTTTCCATCCCCCTAGCCCAGAGCATGGCCATAGCTATTTAGCATATTCAAGCAACCGGCCCAAGGCTATAGGTATGTTAAATGACCATGCCATGGATTAGCTGCAAAGCTGCCCTGCATGTTCTTGCTCTGTGTGCCCCTTCCCCCAACTCACACCTGTTGGGGGGGGGGGGAGGTAAAAAAAACATCTTAGAATCTCTGGACACCTTGAGTTCTGGGCCCCATTTCAAATGTCCATTTGGGGTCCCCCCCCTCTTGGCTGCACCCTGTAACACTTTAACCAGAAGATTTTTAAAAAAATCCTATGATGTAAACTCCTTTGCTTGCTTTCATTTCTAGATAAGCAGACATTTACTGAAATTAGAATTTGGGGAGAGGAGCAAAATGCTGTGGACACTCCAGCCTCACCGATCCCTCGTGGTTGGGTCTGAGGGTCTGAGTGGCAGTGGGGTGGGATTCCCACTGCGGGGTGTGGCCTGTGTTTATCCGGTCATTTGGGATACCAGGGGAATGATGGGACCAGAGAGTGTGTACCCCATTTCCCAATGCTGTAGCTGGGGTACTGCTGCTCTGAGCTATGTTCTGAAGTTGAACTTGGAGGGCAATTTCCTCTTACTGGAAGTGCCATCAGCTTTCTGCTTCAAGTGCATTGCAGAGAGCTTTCTGGATGCCCTCGGTATGTGACCACAACCTAACAAATTTCTCTGAAAAAATGAGTTTTGAGTTTCAAATAGCTGTTAGTTTTGGAACATAACCTTTCGAAAGTTGAGATGACTTGTCCTTGCTCTATTTCTCTTGCTGATTTGACTACAGTTTGGACTGTTCTTTTGACTAGTGAATACTATGTATGTACATGTATCTGTTTTAACCTACATGGTGGTATTTCTGAGAACTAGAGTTGTAGTAACTTTTTTTCCTTTTTTTTTAGTGTGGGCCTTTGCTAAATGTAAAGCAAGCATACAGATCAAAGATCACACAACTGTTTTGGAGCTTAAAGGTCATTTGAACGTCACATCTAGATTTGGCTTTTAATTAGTAAGGGATTTAATTAGACCTCTGATTGCTTGGAAATAGGCCCTAAGTGATCTAAGCTGGCACTGCCTGCCAGGACAGAAGAAGGCCTTCAAGATCTTGGAGGACCCCATGTTTTATTTCTGGATATGATTGTCAGCAACCTCTCCAATGAAGAGGAATCTCCGTGATCTGTTAGAGAGCTCTGTGATGACTAATGTGGCAGCTGGGGTTGACGAGTCTTATTATAATTTGTATTGGTGTTTCCACGTGTTGAAGTTGACTTTGACCTCTGACTTTTGCCCTTTCATTCTTTCCTTTCCATGAGTCCTCTAGAGCATATATATTCAGGCTTTATGTGAAATGATATGAAATTATAGGCTCCCATGTTGATATTATTGAACTCATTTGTTCTGAACTTAGTATGATATTTTTAAAGCAGTCATGGTGGAGTTCTCAAAACGTTCTTACTGGAGCTTTTTTCCTCTACTTCAGAGCACAGAATAGTTCTTCTTTGAACCTTAGGGCTAGATTTCAGTGTCAGAAATCTGACTCTGCAAAAACAGATCCACCTCAGTGCCGGTGGTTTTTGTGGAAGAAGATAGGTAACTGTGTGTCTGGTTCTATTTGAATCAAAGATTATTTTTAGAAGAGGATAATATTTTTATTGACATAGAATTTACATACCATGAGCTTTACTCTTTTAGAGTAAGTCAGTGATTTTTTTAGCACATTCACAAAATTGTGCAACTGTCATCACTATCAAATTCCAGCACATTTTCATCACCTCTAGAAGAAATCCTGCCCTTCCCCATTCCCCCCACCTTCAGGCCAAGGCAAACACTACATTCTTGTCTCTATAGATTTGGTTATAACAGACATTTCATATAAATGGAATCGTATAATATGTGGCTTTTTTTTATCTCTCTTCTTTGATTTAGCATGTTTTTAGTGTTTATCCATGCTTAGTGTGACTCAGTGTTTTATTCATTTTTATAGCTGAATAATGTTCCATTGTATGATATCTTAGTCAGTTTGGGCTGTTATAACGAATTGCCTCCGACTGGTTGCCTTAAACCATAAACGTGTATCTCTTACAGTTCTGGAGGCTGAGAAGTCCAAGATCAAGGGGCAGCGAAGCCATTGTCTGGTGAGAGGCCACTTCCTGGTCTGTAGATGGCCATCTTTTTGTAACCCCGCACGCACGGCAGCAGAGGAAGCAAGCTTTCTTTTTATAAGGGCACTAATCCCATTCACGAGGGCTCCACCCCTGACCTAATCACTTCCCAATGGCTCCACCCCCAAATACCATCACACTGGAGATGAGAGTTCAACACCTGCATTTTGGGATGACACATTTAATTTATAACATGGATATTCCACTTTTTGTTTATTGATTCTTCAGTTGATAGACACTTGGGTTTTTTCACTGTTTGACTATTATGAATTATGATGCTGTGAATATTCTTGTACAAGTTTTTGTCTGGACATGTGTTTTAAGGTCTCTTGGGTACATACCTAGGAGTGGAATTGCTGCCTCATCTAATAATGATGTTTAACATTTTGAGGAATTGCCAGACTGCTTTCCAAAGTATACATTCCCACCAAAATGTATGGGCGTTCCAATTTCTCCACATCTTTGCTAACACTTGTCATTATCTGCCTGTTGTTTGCTTGTCTGTATCTTTTTGTAGTTTTTTGAACCTTTTAAAATATTATCTTTTTGATTGTTGATACTATTGTAGATGTCCCCATTTTTGACCCCCTTTGCCCACCTCTACCTTATATGCCCCTTTCCTCTGGCCATCACCACACTGTTGTCTGTGTCTAAGGGTTATTTAATTTGTGTTCTTTCATGGTTAATGATGTTGAACATTTTTTTCATGTGCTTTCTGATCATTTGTGTGTCCTCTTTGGTAAAATGTCTATTTAAGTCATTTGCCCATTTAAAAAATTGGGTTTCTTTTCATTGTTGAATTGTAAGGGTTCTATATATATTCTAGATACTAGACCCATATCAGATAGAAGATTTGCAAGTATTTTCTCCTATTCTTGGGTTGTCTTTTCATTCTCTTGAAGTTATCCTTTGAAGCATAAAATTTTTAAATTTTGATAAGGTACAGCATAGTAGTTTTTCTTTTATTGCCTTTGTTTTAGGTGTCATAGTTAAGACATGATGACCTAATCCATGGTCAGGGAAATTTACCCCCATGTTTTCTTCCAAGAGCGTTATCTTGTAGTTTTAGCTCCTACATTTACATCTGTTGTATATGGTGTGATATAGCGGTTCACCTTCTTCCTTTTGCAAGCGAATAATCCACTTTTCCCAGCACCATTTGTGGAAAAGACTATTTTCACCATTGAACTGTGTTAGCACCTTTGTCCAAAGTGAACTGGCCATACATGTGAGAGTTTCATTTCTGTGTTTTCAGTTCTGTTCCATGTATCTGTCTGTCTGTCTTTATGCCAGTACCCACTGACTTGATTCCTGTAGCTTTGTAGTAAATTTTAAAATTGGGAAGTATGAGTCCTACAAAGTTGCGAACATCATATATGATGTTGCCATCTACTCCTCTCCCACGTTCTCCGAGAGACCTGTTCTCTGCCCTCGTGAAGTCATATTAGACTTGCTGCTTTGCAGTGGCCGTGAGTTCGGTTTCAGGCGCAGCCTCACTATTCTTATGTAAAAGGCATGGATTTGGAATCAGGCATATTACGAAAGTTTGAGCGATAGCTCTGTCTGAGTTTCTTAACTATAAAATGAAGTTAAAACCTAAGTCAAAAGATAATTCTGAGAATTAAAAATTGCAATAAAAGACTTTAAAAATAAATAAAATAATTCTTTTAATGTTATCCTACTAAAAAAGTGGTGTTTATAGAAAAGCATCTAGCGTGGCACCGGGAAACAATAGATACAAAATAAATTATCTGTTGCCTTCCCCGTGCCCTTCTCATGGGTCTGAAAACTCCCCTTGTACCTCGTGAGATGGTTCTGAACTCTTCCTTAAAGTCAGCCTTCTTCCATTTAGAAACCATGTTCTCCAGAGTCATCATGTGGGTTGGTATTATGGAATTTTCTAGTCTGTTTTGTGGTATTGTTTGTAGTACAGTGTTGCAGACTTGGTTCACTGCTTTATCGCCGATGTCTAGTGGTACCCGACCCACAGTAAGTGACCAATAAACATTTGTTAAGTGAATATGTTGTCAATCTCTTGTTCCTGTTTCCTTGGTAACTGTAGTGCAGATTGCTCAGAGGTCTCAGAGGTAGGTTTGAAGTAAACAGTTGCATGAGTATTTAATTTCTGAGACACTTTCCACAAGATTTTTTGAGCCTCTGTCCCATTGACTGAGTGCCACTCTTGGGGTGGTTCTTCTTTCCTTTCCATGATGTTGTGCTTGCCATTCAGATGTTTCCTTTACAGGGTAATTCAGACTGAAAGAGAAAAGATTGAGTCTGAGCAGTAACCTTCAGAAAGCGAGAGGGGGTGGGGAAGTTAGGTTTGGGGCAAGATACGTGATAGAGAGACCAGGAGGAGCTTTTAGGGAAGATGGGGTCAAATAGAGACCTGCATCTTCAGTATCTAGAACATTGCTTATGGTGTTTATGGGACAGTCATGGTTTCTCATGACTCTACGTCTCTCAAGCCTGGACATGAAACTGTAAGCAAAGGGTATCCAAGTGTTATTATTGGCTTTTGTGAGCCTGATGCATAGCCAAGAGACAGTGCCTGGGCATGTTAAATTACTATCTACATGACGAAGAAGCCAAGCTTTAAAAGAGTTTTAATTTCATGGACTCATAGGATAATGGAGTTTTTAAATTAGACAGGACCATCAGGCTAAAGGAATGTTGGTGAAGGTTACCTCAAACAATGGATTCCATGATCAAATAGGTTTACAATTAATTCAACAAAGAGAACAGATTTGGCTTTGTTGTTTGCTTGTTTTAACACAGAACCTCTCAGAGCGTTTACGTGTTAGTATGTATTACTGCGTGTCTTCGCGGGGGAAGGCAGAAGCAGTATACCCCAAGGTAATGGTCTGTGGGGATGTATTTCTTCCCCTGTAGAGAGCCCTGGGAGACTCGTGTTTAGAAGGGTGTGAGTTGCTATTTCTAGGAAGGGTCATGTCTGCTGGTACATTATGTAGAAGCTGACTATGTCCATTGTTTTACTAAGAGAACTTTCCAAGCAGCAAGTGCTTCCATTAGGGGTTAAAATCAAACTCCCGAAACACTGTGTATGTATGCATAAAGTATCCTACCTCCCAGGATCTAGTTTTTGGAATGTGCTTCTTGTGTAGGTTCGTCTATGAGGTGCCCTGTAATCCCTCACCTAATGAACCGGTGAAATTTGATGGCTGCAGCTGTTGCTCTTGTGCACACTCCTTAAATTGGAGGACAGGGTGGGGACACACACAAAGCGAAACCATTGACTTCTGCTGTGAAATAAGCAAAGTGGGGACAGCTGTTCCGAGCGGTCAGACAAGCTTGTTATGACTGGAATGCAGTCTTGGGGTTCTGCGGGAGAGAAGGCTGCTAGAAATGTGGATGCAGGCTATTCTGTACTCCTCCCAGTTCTCCGCTCGTCCCTCCCTCCACCCGGCCGCCCACCCTGCTTTCTTTCCTCCAAGTCATCTGGTAGGGTTTGTTCATTTAACTTTCTTTAAAAGAGAGGGAGAGAGAAAAGGAAGGGGAAGAGCAGAAGGGCATGCAGAGAAAGAGAGAGAGAAAGAAAGAGGCATTGGAAGAGGCCTTAGTGGTATAGCTGCCTTGTTTCCGGTAAATCTAGTTTGCATGTGTTGGAGTGTCACCATTGTCACGTAACAACAGCACATCTGGGAGTTCCCAGCATCAGTGGTTTCCGTTCACACCTCTGGGTAAAAGACCTCAGCACCACTGATTGTCTTACCGACATTCTTGGGAGGTTCCTGCACACCCCTGCCTGATGACTGTGGGGAAGGGAGACCTAGGCAGATTCTCCCATCCTGAAGCATCACGTTTCTCCAACAACCAAGACACAACCCAGAAGAGAGGGTCAGAGAATGAGGACTGCTGAAGGGGTTTGAGTTGGAATCTGAGGTTGGTGAGTACTGGGGAAATGAGAGAAACCTGGATCAGGGGACCGACCATTTTAGAAAAATGAACCATAGGTATCAGAAAATGACTGTTTTCTCTTTATTTCAGTGATTTGTGTTTCTTATTTTTAAAAATCAGGCAAAAAAATATATATATAGTTCTGTCAATGAAAAAAACATCCAAACCTGTAGAGAATTTTTATGAGTTTATTTGAGCCAAACTGATGACAATTGCCAGGAAGCAAAATCTCAACGGATTGAGAAATGCTTCAGCAAATGGCAGTGTTACCACTTATTTTATACATCAGAAGGGCATTCCATGAAATCCATCGGTGATAGATTAAGGAGGTGGGAGAAAGCAGAGTGGGGGAATCTCTGAGGTTGGATAAAAAGTAAAATAGATAAACATATACTTTTACATTGGTGGGTATGGGATAGTTAAAAACTAACATTCAGCCCTGGCTGGTGTAGCTCAGTGGACTGAGTGCTATCTGCGAACCAAAGCATCGCAGGTGCGATTCCCAGTCAGGGCACATGCCTGGGTTGCAGGCCACGGCCCCCAGCAACCACACATTGATGTTTCTCTATCTCTCTCTCTTTCTCCCTCCCTTCCCTCTCTAAAAGTAAATGAATAAAATCTTAAACAAACAAACAAACAAACAAACAAAAAACTAATATTCACAACACAGAGAGATGGTATTTGGGCAATAGGATAGCAATAAGGGGCTCCACGGACTCCTGCTCTGGTAGGAGATTGTGCCCTGAGGGTTCTGGGAAAAGGGGATTACTCTGACATTCCAAAGGAATGTTATCTTAGACGCAGAAAGACAATAAGCAGACTCACTTATGGTAAAGACTGACCTTTATCAAGGAAGCTGCAGGCCTAGGACTGGCTACCCACCAGGTCACACTTTGAGTTAAGAAGTTTTTGTTTCAGACCATCCTGTGTGGTTACTTTCCGTCTCTGAGTTTGTAAGGCCGCCACCCAGGTCTCCCCTGAGCTTGTCAGGGTGAGTATGTGGCTTCTTTTTCATCAACAGTCTAAGGGGGAAATTAAAATATTACTCAGAAATCTCAACCAGAAAATAACCAGTGTTAACATTCATTTCAGGCTTGCCTCTATATATGTGGTGAGAGAGGTGAGCAGAGGAATGGATAGAAAAATGATGGGCAGAAGTAATGGTATAAGACTGAGCAGAAACGAAGCATAGTTTTAAAAGTAAAATATTCTTGGAGAAGACATGATACTCTATACAGGATTCTTTAAAGAATTCAACAAAATTAATAGAATAACAATGCATTAAGAAACAAAATACAAACTGAATATACAGAAATCTGTCACATTCATAACACTAGTCAACAATGAAAATAAATAAAAATAAAATATTCTACTCGATCTTACTTGAATTTAACAAAAGGAAAAGAAATGGCCAATCTACTGAAAGGCTGTTCCTTATGCTAAGGGGTTAGTTTTCCTAGTTCAGAAGAGAGATGTCTGGCAGCCAGAATGGGTTCAGCCTGCTGTGACAACCTAACAAGCGATCTAACACCTCGCTCACGTCCCTCCCCTGACTTCAGGGGTTTGTGCTTGTTTTGTCTTGATTGTTAGGATTTATGCCTTTACCACTCCACAGCTTTGATTCCTCTGGTTATTCCTCCCCGTATTTCATTCTCGTCAATGCCCATTTAACTGTCAATTTTTTCTATGGCTTCACCATTCCTAATAATTTACTATTTGGTAGACTTCATTGTCAGGAGTCATTAAATTTTTTAAGAAAAAGCATATTTCCTGAGTTGTTTTATCTTTGGGAACTGTTGCCTGTTGTCTTTATTTTTGAAAGACAACTTTCTGTTGCTGAATATTTTGCTAAGGAATTCCGATTTGTGTTCTACCAGTCTCGCTGGAGGAAATAGGATCCTTCCACAGTATCACAGGAAGTGCATTTCAGGGATGCAGAAGGATTCGAGATGGCATGATGGCAAGATACATTGGAGCAAAAACAAAGGGAAGGGCTTAGGCAATGTCTCATTTGTTACCTGTGGCGTAGCTCCTTCTCGCCTGCGGAAGAAGTCCAGCCTCCGGAGCGGCAGGCCTGCACTTGTTCCCACCCAGTCCAGGAGGAGGGCCAGGACCCAGGGCCGCTGAGCCCTGAGCTGGGCACCTGAGGCTCCAGTTGTCCAGCACAGTCTTTGTTCCTCCCCGCCCCCACCCGCCATCGGCTCTGTGCTCCTGCTCATTGGGCTACTAAAGAGAGAGCGAGCCTTGGGAGTTTATTAAGTTTTGATTATATTTCCTGGGGCTTGGGAGAGAGCAGGCTTTCCTTCAAACTATCCAATACCTTTCCTGGCTTTTTCTGAGCTTGTGTCCTTATCCTATCTGATCTTTTCCCAGGATTTTGCCAGGTTTGTCTCCTCCCCTTTATGGTTGCCATTTTGGCTTCTGCACATGTGCTCAGTAGAAGGACTTTACTCCCCACTTTAATCTAGGGGAACTGGCCGGTTGTTCCCTGGGGTGGTCGGAGAGTCTGTCTTTCCTGCCCACTCAAAGGGGTAGGGCCATTAATTCGTCTGGTTTGGGGGAGCAACTCCGGCTAATTCTCTGGAGTTTCTGTGAAACTATAGTTTCCTGACTTACTCAGGCTTAGCCAGTTTTCTCCCTTCTCTTTTGTTAATATTGGCTAATATCTAACTAGCTCCCTATGCTAACATTAGCAATTTGTGAGAATGCCTGTCTTGAGTGGGGAACTTTTATTTAAGAATATCTGTTTGCTTAAAATGGTGGAATCATACTGGGCAGTGACTAAAATAAGTTTGAGTTGGTACAGTGGATATCAGATTACGGGAACACTTGAATGTTGGGATATTGGCTATTTTCCTGGTGAATGTCTCATTTCCTTGCAAAATTCACAGCTTGCCTACAGGCCAAATGATAGCTGCTGGGTGCTTTTTGGAGCTGTTTCTAGGACTTTGTAAATTGTGTGGGAATCCTCTTAAGCCTCTCCCCATCCATCCCCACTATCTGGAAAGGCATCTGGCTGGCTGAGAGTGGATTTTTGTTGCCATCTGAAGATAGTAGAAAGTGGTAAATATTTACATCTGCCAAAAAAAATTAGCATCTGATAATTGTTTAAACTGATAACAATCTTTGTTCCAAAATATGATCTTTTGTTTCACATCACAGACTATTTTTTAAAAACTGAGTATCTGTTATAAGCCATTCCTAAATGACTCATGGATTTCACAGGTCTTTTTGTAACATTCCCAGTTCTTTTCGGTTGAGGCTGTGGGAGTCGGAAGGTCTGATCCTTTCAGTGCAGCTCATTTCTGCACTGACACAGTTTGAAGTGCCTGTAAGTTGAAGTTGGGCTTATTATTAAAAATCCCTGCTGACCTCATGTAGAAAATGCATAGCCCATGCCACCCTTTAGTTCATGCTTTCCTAATAGTGGAGGGAATGGGAAAGAAAATTTCCCCAGTGACTGGATACATTTACGTTTTGGCCATTGAAGTCCAGCCGTGGGCTTTCTCCAAACCCGGGGAGTGAGAGCACGCCTGGGAGAGTTCCGGAGGCAAAGATGCCCCTAGGTGTTCTCACCTGGTGCGGAAGGGAAGGAGGGGGAAATACCTGGCCAAGAGCGGTGCGCTGTAAGGCTGTGCTGTCCGGCATGGTAGGTGGTGGCCATGTGGGGCCATCTAAGTTTAAATTATTTACCATGAAATCCAATTTAAAATTCAGTTTCTTAGTTGCACTGGCCACATTGCAGGGGCTCCAGAGCCACATGTGGCTGGACGTGGCCGTATCAGATGGCACTCGAAGTTCTGCTGTGTAGCTTGGGTTTGCGTGCTGATCTTCTGTTGCGTGATCATTCAGGGCTCATTACAGCCCTAAGGAGCTGGTAACCTGTCTTTTCTCCCTTCCTCCTTCTGCCTCCTGTCATTCTGCTGCTGCAGCTCCCGTGATGAAGCACTGGTCTCCACAGTACCTTGCTGGCGTCCTCTGGTTTCTGGGCATGGACAGCCCTTGGGGAATCCTGTGTGTGGTCCTGACTAGACCTTTGCACCACAGGATCAACTAGACAGCGCTCTGGCCAAGGTCCAGGAGTTAGTCAGTGTTCTTACCTAAGGACTGAGTGATTCTTGCCATCTTGACTCTTGAATTTAATACTAAAACTGCTCTTTCACAATCTTTAAATGTATCCACTAAGGACTCTTACTTCAGTTCCTTCTTTCCCTTCTGGATGTGTCTTCTTGATGGAGAGTGCAGTCCTGGGATCTGTCCCGGCTGTACCCCCATGGATGGGCCCTATGACCTTAGTAAAACAATGTCTCTGTGGCTCAGTTGCCCGTTGAGAACCCACTCTCAATCAGTACTAAGGCTAGTGAAGATAAATTCCAAGTGATAAGCGGGAAATGTTAAAGTTTGTGTTAAAGGGCTCTTAAGGGGCTTGTCTGTCTTGTTACTGTTGTGCCTAGTTTTAGATTTCCAGTGTCCCATTTGGGGTCTGTCACTGTCAGACACATGCCCAGTTTGATTGGCTCCTTGGCTTATTCACTCCACAGTGTGCTTCATGTGAGTCACAGGGGACTAAGTCTAGGTTTGTGGACTGAGGAGCCCTCTTCCAAGTCTGACCTAAATGACAAAAGCAGGATGCTGTGTTACCAGGTGCCTGCTGGCCTGAGGGTCAGGAGAAGGGGATTACTGCTGATTGAATTCTGAGTCTCTTTGACCCCGTGTTCTCATCCTCCCCCGACCACCCTGGATGTCTGTCAAGGGTTCCTGCCTGGTGTTGCAGTTTTCTAATGCTGTGTAACAAGCAGCCCCAAACTTGGTAGATTAAGACAATGACCTTTAGCCATCAAATCTGCCATGTGGGCAGGACTCAGTGGGGAGAGCGGGACTTTTCCTCTCAGAAGGCTGGAGTGGGGGACATTTGAAGGCTCACTACTCACATGGCTGGGAGCTGGGTGGGTCTTAGGTCTTTTCTAAAGGGGCCCCTTTGTGTCTTCTCTCTATATTGCCTAGTTTGGGCTTCTTCACATCCTGATGGCCAAGTTGAAGGGCAGGTATCCTGAGAGAGAGAGAGAGCATCAAGTGAAAACTGCATTACCATTTCTAACATGGCTTTGGAAATCACACAGTGTCGCTTTGCCTACAATCACAGGCCCACTCAGGCTCCAGCGAAGGGAGCAGTAACCCCCACCAGTCGATGGAGAAGCATCACTGTTGCTTTGTAAGAAGAGCTTTGTAATGAGATGTATATTGGTCTCATCATCTTTAAATGATGGATCTTCCATACCTTGTCGTGATGAATTAGGATTGGCGTCAGGTCTCTCTAAGCCATCAACAAGCCTCGAGGTGTGCCTGCGTCTGGAACCTGGGGCCCTTTCATTTTCAGGAAGTCGGATCGTCACTGCTCTGTGCGGGGCCACTCTGCCTTCCGGTAGGGGTGGGAGAGTCGCCACCTGCACGGCACTGGGACCCGTTTGCTGAAAGATGCTATCGAAACACAGAATGGTGTATCGAAGCACCTTCAGTGTGCTAAGCTCCCTGATTCAACTGACGTTGGCAACGAATGCACCATGTATGGGCATTCGGAGTGAAAATCAGGGGCCTGGTTGCTGAAAATTACCTTTAAAATTAATCTGATGGAATCCAGCTGGACTTGAGAACATTATTTACACCTCCCATTTTGACTTGTTTCCTTATTTGTAATTTCTATTACTTATGACTCTTTTGTGATGTTCTCATTTGTTGCTCCCAAACAATTAAGATCCATCTTTCTACAAAAGTTTTAAGTTTGATAAATGGATACTTTAGAATATTTCTTTTCCTATTTGAGATCAAGTAAGTTTTAGTAAAAATCTTGTAGCTAGCTAGTATAAGGGGGAGTTGACGCAGGTCATCAATCTGATAAATAACCTGCCACGTGCTGGGCTCTGTGCCAGCTGTAGGAAATTAAAAAACAAAACAAGACAGAACAATAAGACAGTCTTCAAATTGCTTCTGATCTACACGCTCTCCTGGAGGGAAAAAAATGACCATTGTATTGTGGGCATTAGTAACAAAGTGGTGTGTATATTTTTCCTGCCATTTGAGCTCTAGTGTGCCAATAACCGCCCTGTTTTTATCACCTGTTTTCTCTGTCTTTTCCTTCTATTTCTCCTTGTAATTTTTGTTCAGCTCGCACAGTTTAAAAGTGTTGCATGTCCATTTTCTTGCAGCATCCTGCCCCTAGGAGTGAACAGAGCTTCCTGTACCCCTCCCCACCCACATTCACTAAATTAGTGACTCCTTGCTCTCTCTGTGGCTTGTCACAGGCATCGTTGCAGAAGTACACCCCCAGAATATATCTCGGGAAATTCATTTTATAGAATTTGTTTAAGCTTGGATTCTCAGTCCTCGGGTTATTTTTAGTGAGGTAGACAAACTGGAAGTGTGCACATTTGAAACATTAACCATTAGGTATTTAGTTTCTTGTTATTTGAGAGTGTTCAGTTAGTGCTCATGGAGCTTTTTATTCATTCTGAGCTCAATGTTTACATTTCTGAAAAGACCGATTAGTAAGTTTTTATGGAAGATAGGTAAGTTTTAAAAATTTACCCTTCATATTTCATAGTGACTCAACTGATAGTCTTTTTAGATAAGTAACGAAATGCAGTCCGTGGTTGCCAGTTGTTAAAATTCTCCCCGGCATCCGCCAGCAGTTGTCAGGTGAGGGAGGGTAACAACGCCCACTGATAAAAGTCAAACCACAAGATGTTATTTATAGCTCTTGAGGGACGCTCTCTTCCTACCCTTTAAACTGCTCAGTCACATCCTGCTTTGCATTTTAATTTGATGTAAATTTACATGCAGTAGAAGAATTTCTGGCAGTAGATACTAACATGAAATTAAATACTAAAATGAAAGAAGGCAGTTCTGTGGAGTAAATCTCCATATCATTTCTGGGTGGAGACAAGATTTCGGGCAGCGGTTTTCAACCCTCACCGTGTATCACAGTCACTGGGGAGCTTGTCAAAATGCCCTCACTCAGGCCTCATCCTAGAGTGGTTGAGTGAGCGGTGTGGAGCTGGCCCAGACTTTGGTATTTGTGGAACCTCCCTGGGGTGATTCCGACCTGCAGCCAGGCCTGAGAAATATTGCATGCAGTGACCTCCCCACCCTTCACATTCCTCTCTCTATAGTCAGGTCCCACCCACATCTTCAAGGCTCCCTGCAGGCCACTATCTCTTTCTTTTTAAATTTTTTTGTTTAAATTTATTGGGGTGGCTTTGATTAGGAAAATTACATAGCTTTCAAGTGAACATTACTATGATACATGGTCTGTATACTTCATTGTGCACCCATCACCAAAGTCAAATCATCTTCTGTCACCAAGTATTTGGCCCCCTTTACCCTTTACTACTCCCCACCCCTCTTTCCTCTGCTAACTGCCATACTGTTGTCTGTGTCAATGAGTTTCAGTTTTATATCTCACATATGAGCAAAATCATATGATTCTTAGCTTTTTCTGACTGACTTATTTCACTTAGCTGAAATTCTCAAGGTCCATCCATGTTGCTGCAAATGGTAGTATTTCATCTTTTCTTATGGCTGAGTAGTATTCCATAGTATGTAGGTATTATATCTTCTTTATCCAATCAGCTATTGAAGGACACTTTGGTTGTTTCTATACAGAAAACAGTATGGAGGGTCTTCAAAAAATTAAGAAGAGTTACCATATGACCCAGCTATCCTTCTTCTGGGTATCTGCAACGAAAATTTCAAAGCATTTATTTGCAAAGATATATGCACCCCCGTGTTCATTGCAGCACTGTTTTGTGGTGACCAAAACAAGGCCACCTCTTTCAAACGTTCGCTTACAACTCCAGCCAATGAGCTGTTCCTCCCTGTGACTCCCCACAACCCCTAACTAGGTTCCCTACCTGCAACTGTGTTTTGTTTCATCACATACATTTTCTCTCCTTGATCAGATTGATTTCCCCCTTGGGTTAAGCTTTCATTACTTAGCTCCATCTCTTAGGATTTGGCACAGCCATGGATGCACAGTGGGTACTTTATAGATCCATACTGAGTTGATTTTGCATCAGCGTGGCTGTTCTCCCTTATCCCCTTGTCTTTGCACTATAGCCTACTTTATCAGCCCACATTTATCCACAAGTGTTTCTTCCTCCTGGGACATGGAAGGACAAGCAAGAGTGGGTAAACTGTGGAAGGAGGAGGAAACTCAGCCCATTCCTGATTTTATCACTCAAGAGTGAAGGAATTGTCCTTGATCTGTGGCCTCAACATTCAGTCATCCTGTTCTAGATTGGCTCTCAGGACCACGGGGGTGACAAATGCAGGACGGAGCGGGCTGTCCTGCTGGAGAAGGTGAAACTGACCTGAGGAATGCACCTCTACCGTAAGGCCTACTGAAGGGTGTGGGATTATTTCGGGAGAAGATAATAGACTCCTAGAACCTGAAAATAGAAAGGAAAGGGAGAATGGATGTTGGTAAACAACAAGCCAAGTCATGCGTGATAACTTGTCAAAATATCAGATCTACCACTTTTTGCCTTTGTTCATTGATTTGGATAAAAATAAACTAAACTATCACAGGGAGCCTCAAATGTATCCCTAGTCCTATGAAGTCGTGGTGAAAAGCTGAAGGACTAGAAGGGGATCTGTGGTGTTTCTACCTTTCCAGGGACTGGAAGAGGGTCCGGAAAGTGTTCAAATAACTGTAGCCTGGCTAGTGTTTATGAACGGGGTGTGGTTTGTGGGGGAGGCTCTCGACATCTTTCAGGACACGTGTGTTGGGCAAGGGATTTGCCTACTCAAGAGCATTCGACGGGAGTTTTATGGGAAGGAAAAACATGAATAAAACTTGATTGGATGGACAACACTAAGCATGGCAGAGATAAGACTGAGATCAGAGAAGGAGAATGTCAGTAATTCACACACACTCCCAGCGCCCCACCTGGGAAGCCGGATGTCCGTAACACCTGTAGCTGCCTGCCACCGTGCAGCCTCTGAGGACTAAGCAAAGTAAACCTGAAACATTAAAACTTGGACATAGATAGGGTCATCTGAGCTGTCCACCTAGGTTAGGGTGGTTCTCATGACTGAAATATGATTCCAGAAAGGAATATTTTGCTTTAAAGAAGCAGCCTATGGAAATCCAGCCCCTGAAGGTACATTGCCAGGTATAAGGTTGCCAGGAAAGGTTGTTAGGGTAGGATCAATATTATTGATTGCCTGACAGAGGTCATAGAGGATGCTTTCACCCCAGAGACTGTAACTCTAGAATAGAGGCCACATGTGCTGAGAAAACCCACTGGAGGCTTCGTTCTGTTCCCTTACGCTCAACTCTTGACTTGTTGCTGGTCATTTGATTTTTAAGAAGCCTGAGGAAACACTGCAAGGAGATGCCTCTGAAAAGAAATGGAAACTTTGGTCAGTTATGTAGAATGCAGGAGCCAGGAGACGACATCCTTAAAGAAGCCATGTGCTCTAGAAACATTTCAACAGTTCGGACAAAAGAAAGAAATGAACTCTCTACCGGCCAAAGACAAAATGGTAAGGAGACTTTAAAAGGAAAGGGTAGTACCACGTTCTGACACACACATATAACCTCAAATGATTCCCATAAAGAGGAGAGGAGGAAGGCTCCTGTGGAAATACATAAACGTGCTCACACTGAGGATTTTTTTCCTGTTAACTCAGATTAATGAAGGATATACAATGTGGCTCAACAATGATTGCTACCAGTCTTTGGTGAAAGGTGAAAGATTCATATGATCTGAAGAGAAACCAGAGCACACTACGAGTCTTTGGAAGTTACTTTCCCACAAAACAGAAAATGAGCAAAATGCAGCCCCAGAGCGAGAGGCAGACGCAACACCTAGTGGTCAGGGCAGTAAGAGTGAGTCAAAGTGGAAGAAATATGTGGCATCCTTTTAGAGAGCACAGAACCAAAGCAGGGGCTCACAAGAGAAATAAAACTGAGGGTGGTACAGTTTCAGAAAACGTTTCAAGGCAAAGGTGACCTCTGAAGTGCTCTCCGGAGGGTGGAGGGAATTTCCGCAGGTGGAGGAGGGAAACCGGGCGCGAAGGGTGCACTGCTCAGAAGGCCTGGCCGGGAGCAGGCAGAGCAGCAAATTAACTGTAGGAGAGCCTAGAATGTAGGGGTTGTGTGTGAGTTTTTGGAGATTAGGTTTGAATAATAGCAGCTAATATGTAATTGAGTGGTGTACTTTATTGAGTTTTACATGTATTATTTAACATTTGTTTTTCAATTACAGTTGACATTCAATATTATTTTGCATTAGCTTCATGCATACAGCATGGTGGTAGATAATCGTATACTTCATAAAGTGTGCCCCTGTACCCATCTGGCCCCACACGTAGTTTTTATAATGTTAGTGACTATATTCCCTATGTTATACTTTACATCCCTGCAACTGTTTTCTAGTTAACAGTTGTCCTCAACCTCTTCACCTCTGTCAGCCAGCCCCTCGACCTCCCTTCCCATCTGGCAGCCATCAGTTGATTCTCTGTATCTGGGAGTCTGTTTCAGGTTTTACGTGCATTGTTCCAGTCAAACTTCACAAAAACTCAGTACTTCTCTTTGTCCCCCTTTTCAGATGAGGACACATCTCAGAAGTTCAGAGGTACTCAGTCTGTAGTGGACAGAGCCAGAGTCCAAAGCCAGTTCAATTTAACTGTATTGTGAAGAGTTAGGATTTTTAACTGAATTCCATGACTCCTGGGAGTTTAGACCAGAGAACAAACCCTGGAACCTTTTTGGGAGGATGGGCTGGGGGAGGGAATGTAATCATGTGGATTAAAGTGAAGGGAGATGTGAAGTAGAGACCCCCTAAGTGGGGTTCCAAAGGGCACTGGTGGCTGCGGGCATGGAAGAATGGAAGATGAGTTGGGGGTGATGAGACGTGCGTCAGGGCAGAGCTCTTCCAGCTCCGAATCGCAGTGTTGCGGGCCTGGGGGGAGGGGTCTGGGTGGCTTAGGAGAGGGTGGGGGTCATAGTCGGGTCAGGGGAGCCAGCACAGGTATCAGTACGAGGGAGTGATGAGTGCTTGCTCTTGAAGTGACCAGGAGGCTTCATGTTCCGGTGATAAACCCAGGGGCTGTCCACCATGCTGGGAACAGGAGGGCGAGCAAAGGGAACAGCGGGAATACACAGCTGCCATATTGAAGTCGTGGGTGTGGGTCAGACAACCAAGAGCTAAAGTCGGTAGAAAGAAGTGGGTGAAGGACAAAACTTTGGTAACACTTTAAAGATAAAAGGAATTAAGTAAGAGTGTTACGCAGTTATGATAGAATAATCTCAGTACAACTAAGGCCAGGAATGAGCTAACACTTGCAAAAGTGGTTAAAAGCTACAAGACAGTTGACAAACATATATCCAGGCCCAGGTGAAGAAATAAAAGAAGCTTCTAGGCGTGGAAACTCTCTTCAGAAAGCATCAGAAGTGAAAAGACTTACTCTAATTCTACTTGTTTGTCATCCCTTTTCTGAAGAACGACTAGTTAAAAAGAATAAACATGGAGAAGAGGAGAGTGAAACCCAAGATAGGTGAAGGGATAGCAAAGAGGTTCTGGGTTCCAGTTCAGCCCCAAACACACCAGAGACTGAACCACTTCCATCTTCGCAGGACCTCTGGGAGTAAAGTACGCCACATGAAAGAGGCTGAGATGGTGCCAGAAGATCAAAAATGGGTAGATGCTGTCAGGATTATTAGACAGAGAAAGGAAATTTCTGAAAACTCTAGACCAGTGATTCTCGAGCCCGGCCGTGCATGGGAACTTGGTTGGGAGCTTTTGCGGAATACTGGGGCTCAGGTCCCACCTGCAAAGTGTATGACGAAAGTGGCGTAAGGACATCATACCACCCCTTAGGGCATTCCAGCAGGCACCCAGGGGTTAGAAGCACAACTCCACACCCATGAGTTCTGTCTGTCACTGCAAAGTGCTTGAGTGAATTATCTGTTGCTACATAGGCGGACAGTTCACGTTTAGAAGAGGAGCCGATTTGAGTTCACTTAAGATGAGACATGCTGAAGGGCCCTAGTTTCCCTTCGTGGTGAGGTTATCGGATCATAGAAAGACTAGACACAGTCGATCTTATTTCTACTAGTTGATGCCTGAGGATTGGGGGAGGGTCACCCCCAGCTCAGGAGTGTGTCTTTGGCAAGGCTTGGATGACATAAGATGTGAAGTCTACAACACTGGGAACCACCTGGGTTGAAGACTGTTTGGTGAGAATATGGTAGCGGGTGAGGACGACACAGCCCGATGAAGCAGAGCCAGCGGCAAACACCCCTCTCTGGAGGGAAGCCTGCGCTCAGGGGTGCAGGGTGAGTGTCAGGAGTGACAAGGAGTAGGGGCTCAGCATTGCAGCAGCGTCCCAGGCATCGAGGCCACCAGCTGGTGTTGCCAGAGAAAGGTCTTTATGAGCAGCAAGTTCCTTGCCCATTTTTTAAAGGAGGATGTCAGATTTCTGAAAACTCTATTTGGTGTTGCTGTTTCTGTCTGGTGATATCCTTGTGAAAGTGGAAACTTAAGGTCTAAGTTGATAGCTTCTCTGCTGGTGCAAGATGGTACTGTCTGGACTAGACAGGGGTGTCACGCTAATCTTCATTGGGGGCCACATCAGCCTCGAGGTCACCTTCAAAGGGCTAAATGCAGTATCAGCTCCTTAACAGTTAAGGAGTAGTTACATTTATGTGGTCCTAAAATTATTTCGGCCCTTTGAAGGCAACTGGGAGGCCGATGTGGCCCCTGGTGAAGATGAGTTTGACACCACTGGGTATGACATAGAATTTTCATAATCACCATTTAGAAATTACCTTTGCATCCTTCTCCATATCTTCCTGCAAGTGTTCTCTCCTAGAAACCTACCAACTTAGAATTGTCCACCTGTAATCTTCTGAAAGGCTGGTAGTTAGCAACCTTGACCACTCAGGTCTCTTCTAATCTTCCTTTGCCTTTCTTCATGAGCAGTCTGTGATAGGCCACGTTCTGGTTCTGGGAGTAAGAGGCTACTATGTGGTTCCTTCCTCCCTTCTCACTTGTTCTCAGGGTGTTCGGGGAATTAGAACTGCCAGTCCAAGGCTGGGGCTCACCCAAGAAGATAACATGGAAGCCTTGCTAGCTAGAGTTGGAGGCTGAGTAGAAAACTACCTACTATCAGAACACCTTGTCAATGGCCCAGCAGCAGCCTGTACAACTTTCTAGCTTAAAAAAAAAAAAGATGATGACTCATTTAAACATTGTCTTATTTTGCAATATATCTGAAGTTGTTTCCAAGAATACATGTACTACACAAAGGCATAGTGGGTAGCTGAGAATTGGAGCACAGTGACAGTAAAGGTAAGCCAAGCACACAGAAACACTCATCTATTAAAGATTGCCTGCAGCGTGCCATTAATCTGACCGTGTCCATCCTCATACCCCCAACAAAGAGGGGTATGTTTTCAAACATATATTCTTCATGTCTACAGGCCAAGAATAAGCCAGTCATTTAGGAGTGGGACTTTGATCCAAGACCTGAACAGTTTCTCCTAAAGGTCCTTTAAAGCCTTTGTCTTGTGTAGATTGGTACGTCCATGTTGCAGAGCCATTTGGAACATCCAGTAAAATTGAAACTAGTTCTGCCTTAAGATTCAGCAGTCCCACTTATTTTAGAAAATTACGCCACAGCCTCACCGGAGCAGATCCTGCAGTACCATTCTTAATAGCAAAGACCAGGAAACAACCTAAAGGAAGAATAAGTTAAACAAGGCAGTCATACTACGGAGCAGTGTTGCAGGAATAAACTAGAATGTATGTGTTGTGTGTAATTATTTTGAGTAGAAATAAGCCAGCTGCAGAAATGTCTGGTATGATACTATTTATTGTGCAAAAAAAATTAAAAAGCCAGAAAAATGGTGGATATGTATGTTTGTATAAATAAGGGTAGAAAACAGTTAATTTTGGCTGATAAGAACATGGATTATTTTTATTTTTCTCATAAAAGAGAAAAGTAGCCACTGAGACATTGTGCCTGACAGTGACCCCTGAGTCCCACTCAGGCTAACTTGAGAGGTGACTACCCTGTTGTGTTTCATATACATTTATGTGATTAGCTCATCACCTCGACAACCCCTTTAGGGAGAGCTTTTAATTATTTCCATTTGTCAAGTGAAAAGCTGAGAATTAGAGAGGCTAGAAACATACCTAAAGCCACTTAGGCTGGCTTTGGACCCAGTCAGTTTGAATCCAGAGCTTGTAGTCTTACTACACAATTTTACAAAATTTCCCAGTGGGTTGGATGTAATGCCTGTCATTGTAGATCAGGGGCCTAACCCCTGGGGATAGGGCAGGAAAAGTACATGGCAAGAGCCTGGAGGGTAGATATTTTGTGTTCAGGATCAAGGATAGATCCATGGGCGTTGACTCTTAGAATCAGACTGCAGTTAATGTCTTAATGAAAATAGGGCTCCTAATCAGGACGAGGGATGGCATGGACTTCTGCTCACCCCACCATGCCATGTAGACCTTAGCAGGGTAGGGTCTGTCTGGCCAACTCTGTCCTTGCGTCTGAAGAGCTGTTTGAGGAAATTTGATGTGGTGATTAAAGATGGGAGTGGGGACTGGAAACACGTGTATCTGGCATTGACCATCCCTGGTTTGAAGTAGTAGCTAAGCAGCGACACAGCATTGTCTTTGAAAAAGAGTTTGGGGGTCCACTCTAATCTGTTCAAACGTATAGAAGATGCCACAGGAGTCTATGCCCAGGATAAAATATTAACCTTGGCAGTGGTTCTTAAGTTTGGGCTCTTAAAATCAGGGTCATGTGGAGAACTTGTTAAAAACAAGTTACTGAACTTCTGGTCATGACAGCAGAGTTGAAAACATGCTGTGCTTGCCTTCTCCCATGACCACATCGAAATTACATCTGAAGGACGGAACAGCCATCACTGAGAACTGCCTGCAGTGTGGCTGAACAGAACTAAAGCCAAGGATATAAAGAAGCTCCATCAAGACTGGTAGGAGGGGCAGAGACACTGAATTCCCCATGCCCACGTGTGGGGGTTAAACATCTGGAGGGATATCTTGGCTGCAGAGGTTCCCCCTGAGGAGTGAGGTGTCACAGGCCCACGCCAGGTTTCACAGCCCAGGGCTGCAGTGCCAGGAAGAGGAGTCCCCATAACTCTGGCTTTGAAAACCAGTGAGGATTATGGTTGAGTGAGAAAGAGGGCTTCTGTAGTCCCAGGTGTTCCTCTTCAAGGGCTCATGCATGGACTTACTTGCTGAGAAACTCACTTACTTTGAGCTGTGACCCTGGAACAGCAGTTTGAAAACTTCCAGAGACATATGGGGAAGAAATGAATTGTTAGGCTTCAGGCAAGGGCTGCTTTCTCCTAGACGTAAGTGCTGGCAGAGGCCATTGTTTCTTTGCTGAGCCTTCCCCTCTGCAGGTACAGGCAAGTGCCATATCTGAGTCTTCATCAGCCTGGCTCACACTGTTTGCCCCATCCTGGTGATTGCCTGAGACCCTGTCCCACCCAACATGTGGGTCCACCCAAGCCATTTTCAATGGCTTTTCCATTAAAAAATAGCTTGTCTTGACTTATGCTTCAGACTTTCCTAAAATCTCTCAAAAGCTCACAAACCCCAAACAAGCAGCATTTGACTTTGGTGTGCTCCATACCTCTTGCTAAGTGGCCTTAAACTTGACACTAGTGGCTGCCAGTCTTGGTGTGCAGCTTAATCTCTCCCAGGTACCTTCAAGCCCAGCACAAGTAGCAACCATCAGCAGCTCACTTTGTAACTCATACCAGGTGGCCATGAGCAGAGCAAAGGCAGCAGCTGACTTGGCCTGCATCAGACTCCTACCAAGAGGCCCCAGAATCAACATACCCAGGGACCAGCTTCAGACCATACTAGAGCACCACAGAATCACCTCCACAAATAATACACCCACAGGGCAGGTTCAGTAGGCATCAGAACCCTGCTAAAGTGAATCCTGCTCTATGAAGTCAGCCCCTGTATAACAGATTCTTCACTATAGTCTCAGCCAGAACCCACAACCAAGTAGCCTGAGGAGTAGTCAGTTACTCCTGTTGATGTTCTAATAGCAGTCAAGGGTCAGTTACAATAGGAGGATGCGCGTGCACACGCACGCACACACACACAAGGAACACTTCTGGAGCACCTGGCTCAGGTGACCAGGAAGACTGCATAGTGAACCCCACAGGATACCTACTACATAGGGCCACTCTGCCAAGACGGGAGAGATAGCAACTCTTCCTAATACGCAGAAACAAACACAAGAAGGCAGCCAAAATGAGGAGATGAAAAAACATGTTCCAAATGAAAGAATAGGACAAAACTCCAGAAAAAGAACTAAACAAAATGCGGACAATCAGACTACCTAACTCAGAGTTTGAAACACTGGTTGTAAGGATGCTCAATGAACTCAGTGAAAACTTTAACAAAGATACAGGAAACATAAAGAAGGAGATAAAACAAAAACATAGAAAAGAACCAGTCAGACATGAAGAATACAATAAGTAACCTGGAGAACACATCAGAGGGAATCGACAGTGGAGCCAACGGAGCAGAGGACCAAATCAGAGATTTGGAAGGTGAGATAGGAGAAAACACTCAGAACAGTAAAAATGCAAAAGAATCCAAAAGATAAGGATAGTGTAAGGGGCCTCTGGGACAATATCAAGCATAATATTGCAACTGCAACTGAAAAGTAAAAATTATTTTTAAAATTAACAGGTGAATACATTTCTATAATTTATAATTTTTTGTTTACATGGTCTTTAATCATCTCTTATGACAAAGTTTCTGTAGTGCCATCTATAGGAAAAAAATTGAAAGATAAATTAGTGGTGCATCTCCCAGGAATAAAATTAATCAATTAAAAAAAAAAAAGCAGATTGTCATGTCCTACCCTCAGCTCCTGACGTCACAAATTTGTAGCCTGAGAACTGACATTTCTGACAAGTTCCCAGTGGATGCCGCTGCTGCTGGTCTGAAGACCGCTTTTTGAAAATCACAGGCCCAGGATAATAAACTAGGGTTTTGGCTTCCTTCCCTGTCTGCTATGTCACAAATACACAAGCAGAAGAATGAGTTCAGGGTAGATAAGAACAGTTGAAAACTTGAGGCTACGTCAGAGAGTCTCAAACTCTAATGTGCACAAACATCACTTGGGGGACGTGTTAAACATGTACATTATCAGGCCCATCCCTAGATATTCTGATTCAGTTGATCTAAAGTGGAGTTTCCAAGACCTGCATTTTAATCAGGGGCCAGGAGACTCTGAAGAAGGTGAACCTAGACACTTTGAGAAGTCAGACATGATGGCACAGTTACGGGGATTTACAGTGGGTTGGCGTGTCTGGACCAGAAATGCCAGTTAATGAGCAGACATCCATGAGCGATGGAGAGGACCTCAGTGCTCTGGGTGTGCTTCTCCTTAGTGAGTCTCCTGGTGTGATC
The DNA here is from genome assembly GCA_004024845.1 of Tonatia bakeri. Taxonomy (NCBI): domain Eukaryota; kingdom Metazoa; phylum Chordata; class Mammalia; order Chiroptera; family Phyllostomidae; genus Tonatia; species Tonatia bakeri. Next base: position 48,672 of record PVIA01004220.1, read on the forward strand.
TCTTTGGGTGAGGACAGAAGTCACATGCCCACGCCATCCATGGATGCTGTGGCAAAGAACAGGTGGGCCAAGTGCGTGGAATGACAGTTGGTCCCTGAAAATATCTTGACAGACTGGAATAACAGGCCAAAATTAATAATGATAATGATAATAATAATAATAAGAAGAAGAATAAGAATAACAACAAAGTTACATCCTGAATTTCAGTAAAAGAGAGTTAAGGGCGCTTGTTCAGAAAGAAGAAAACCTAGCTTCTCCACAATTGCTCCAACATCCGAGTCCCAGAGAACAGTGAGCACTGTTAGTGGTCGCAGTGTGTACAGGGCAAGAGAGGCAATGGCCCCCTTCCGTCCAGTACTGCCAGACCACACCAGAGTTCTTTTGGTCTGGGCACCATTTTCAGAGAGGCACAGATGGATGGAAGTGTAATCAGAATTGGACATCTGTGACCATGAGGGCTCTGGATCCATGTCACATGAGAAACAGCTAACGGAAACTCGGCTCTTTGGTCTGGAGAAGAAACAGTCTGCTGGGTGGGAGGGGGGTTGGTGGGAGTTCCAAGGCTGGCTATGGTGGGGAGGAAGGTGAATTTTGTTCTCTATCATGATAGAAGGTAGATCTAGGACCGATGTATGGAAATTATAGTGAGACAAATTTCAACTGTAAATGAAAAACCATCTGGAATTTTTTTTAAACAACATTAAATCTCTGTTGTGGGAAATGGTCAAACATTGATGATCTGGCAGCGATACAGAAAGAATTCTTGCTTTGAGGAAGAAGCTGGGCTAGAATTCACACTTAGGTTCCAAGATTCTGGGCGATGATTGACAAGTATTTTCATGCTTTTCCTTCTATTTTCTCAACAGTGGTAAATAAGTGGTTTGATCCACTTTCAGACTTTTTGTCTTATGGAAACTGACATGCTGCCAGCCTGTGTCCATGTGCATTTCCGTTGCCATATCAGGCTCCGAGCAGTAACAGATTCTCCTCTAAGATGTAGATTGCAAAGGGCATGAAACCTTCTTCATGGATGGTGAGGGGTGGGAATGGCTGTTCTGTTTCAACAGGAGAGAGTAAGCATTTGAATCTTTAGTGCTCTTGACCCCAGCCTTCCCAGAAGACACAGGGTTTTTGGAGGGATCCTTTGCCCGTGGAGAGGTGGGGGTGGAGGTGTCTTTAACTCTGAGTCTCAGTCCTCATCCCGCAGGAACGGCCAGGGAGCATCCCTGCCTTGGTCAGCAGTCCAGGTCCTTGTGGCAAGTCAGCCGCATCCCACACATTGGCCCAGGATCAGCCTTGGAGGGCACTGTGATTGGAACCCTCTTCCTGGAGCCCCTGCTTGTCTGCAGAACTCACCACTAAATACCCAAAGCCCTGCTTGTGGTCATGGAACATTTTGAAAGTCAAGACAGGAAGTGTCACTTATTTTTAAAAAGCTGCATATCTAGGAGTAGAATAATTTTCTTTTACCAAAGAAGACCTGACGACCAGAAATGGATATTCCATTATACATTTGTTGGTGTTAATTCAGGACATGGTTTATCTATATGCCATCTGGGCTTCATGTGAATTGTTTGCAAGGATGGAATCAAAACCGGTGCTTCTCAAACCAAACATGACCATGTGTGTGAGTGTCGGCCCTTCGGCCTAAGGGGAGAACAAGTAGCCGTGTTATATGCCAGTGTTTCATGGCTGCCAGTTAATGCTGGCTGCTTGCTTGGGCAGCAGAGGATGATGAGTAATGTGGCTTTTACATTTCAGCATTCTGTCTGCCTCCCAAGCAAGCATGCTATTTGGGTGATTTAAAAATCTGTTCGCACTTGTGTTATGGATTTGGGGAAATGTTACTATGTTGAAAGACAAAAGTGTTTTAGAATTCTGCAGAGTCCTTATATAGTTTGGGTTGCAAGGGCGGGTAGGATCTCGTCTTGGCTACGGCCGCCCCACTCAGGAAGCCAGGAGAGGAATAAATGGAGCGAACATCTGTTCGGGTCTGTCCTGTTCAGGCCAGGCAGCTGATCCTCATTTCCTCATTTCCTCCTCACAGTTCCTCATTTCCGGGATAAAAAAATCTGCAGGTCAGAGAGGTTAATACATTTGTCAAAATGCACAGGGTTTATAAGGAGGGAGTACCAATTCAAACTTAGGTCTGGCTCCTCGAGAGACACATATGTGATGAATACATCTTTCTATCATTTTCCAAACTCTGCATTTTTTCCTAAGTGAAAGTGTCCAAAATAAGTCTTAAAATTGGTCTTTGTTGCCAAAAATGCTTGGCAGTGCCTTGGTCATCTATTCTTGGCCATTCTTGGTAGAAATCAGAGTTCTGTTCTCCCTAATGGGAGCCCCATGTATTTGCACGTCTTATGCCCATTGGACTTTTAGCTGTAACTCTGTTTTCACCTGGGCCTCACCCATCAGCTTCCCAGGCTGGGTGGCGATGGTGATAGAGGACCCAGCTCACCCCAGAGGCCCAAGCAGGGCCTTTTTGATTTGGTGTAAATGCGCCGGGCTTTACACACCTGTTGGGTTTGGCCACCAGGTGGTCTGTTGAAATGAAAGCAGGTTCCAGACTGGACTCTCTCACACATCAGATACGTGGGTTAGGCACAAGAGCAGCCACACGGCCTATTCTTGGAAGCTTGGGCATGTCCCAGCTCTGTCCTGGTGCATGAGGGCAAGCACCTGCAGGAGAAGGTTACCCTGGACAGGTACCACATTGTTCAGCAGAGGGATTGGCCCCCACCAGTTGGATCAGGGGCCCAGGGATGGAGAACCTTCTGGGGAGGCTGTGCATGCTCCATTTCTTCATCTGGGTGGTGGTGATGGCAGCATTTGCAAAGGTAAAATTTCACAGAGCTGTCTGTGTCCTTAGGATTTACTCACTTTACTATGTGCTGCTTATGTCCCAGTAAAAAATAAAGGGGGAAATGAATGATTATCTGTAAATGGTTCACAGTCAATGAGCAGGGGAACTACTATGTGTTGTTCAAACCCCTGGAGTTAGACGTTTTCCACGGAAGTACTGAGGGGAGGGTAAAATCACCTGAGGGTCTTCATTCATGCCCCCCTCATCCTCTCAAACAATCCCAATTGGTGGCCCGGCCCCTGGACATGATCCGTCTCCCTGCAGTGCTTTCCTTCACCATTTCGCTGGGTCAGTGCGGTGATGTCAGCTACAGGGAGTAGAAGACACAAGGCTTCTGTCTGACTTTCCTTGTCAAGGTCCTTTGCTTTGGGACTCCCATCGAGCCTGGCCCATCTGGTCACCCCCAAGGCCAGCCCTCAGGATTCTCTAGGTTGGAAGCAGTGGCCACCTCATCCCAGTAACTACCGTACCCCCAGGGCCACTGTGGCCTTCATTCCCTATGCTGCCCTGCTTTAAGCAAATTCTTTCCCCCCAATTTGACTTCTTTTGTCCTTTAAGCTGCTCTTGGTAATTTTAACAGAATTTCTGATGAGGCTAGGCAGGCAGGTTCTGGGGGATGGATGAAACAGATCTATTTTCCTAGGCAAGAATTCCAGATGCACCTGATGGGTGTGGGGGCAGGGCTATGCATTCCCATCCTTCTTTTCTTCAAAGGAGAGAGAGAGAAGTGGGTGTGGCCACTGGCAGTGGTTTTTGCAGAAGTCTTAACATTAATTACCAGCTGAAAGGAGTCGGGCCTGGGGCATGCTCACAGCCCTGACCTGGCAGCTGGCACCTGAGAAGGGGAGTTTGGCTGAGTTGAAAGATAAGGAGGTGACCCCATTCATTGGTTGTCTTGACCACAGGGTGATGGTGCTTCTGGTTTTCAGTCACAGAGTTCCCGTGACTCATATTTTATTGCCTGAGGGTTCTTTTCTTTTTCTTCTTCACATGTCGTGTGCCACCTCATCCCATACTTACTGTTAGAATCTCAGACTTGAGAAACAATAACAGAAGCTTTTTGGTGGCATCCCTAAGCCACAGTGGAATCAGGTGTCATAGCAATGGCTGCCCCCCCTCACATTTCACCATTTTTTAAATCTTAAACAGCAACAGCCAACGCTGTTGTTAAATGAACCATTAATATATCTTCACAGCCTCAATTGGCAGTTGTTAACTAGATTGCATTTGCTTCTAACTTCAGATACAATTAGTCATTCCCCAAAGTAAGGCTAAATTTGTGAAGAGGCTGGTCCATTGTTGGATCCAATGCATAATGCATACAGAGATTGGGGGGGTTCTAAGGAAGCAACATGGGAATTGAGTTCTATAACTACAGGTACCTTAATTTTGTTTCCTGAGATTTTATTTCCCTTCATTGTCTTGGTTTTAATTTATGGCTTTAGCATACTTATTTATTTATTTTTTAAGAACCAAGTTTTAGTGGAAGGCAGAGGAGATTTAAGTACTTAATAATTAACCAAAAGTTTGATACAATGATGCAGACTCCAACCAGCAGTGGCTGCGGTGTTGTGGATGTCATGAGCAAATTCACACGGACTGAAGTCCTGTGGAGAAAAAGGGACAGCACGGCTACTCTCTGAGTGAGAGAGCACCCCGAACCTTGCTTGGACAGGCTTTTATTGCTTTTCTGGGAGCATTACCTCAAGGGAGATCTTCATTCACCATTGTCAGGCAGTAATGATCAAACAATAGATAACATTCAAAGAACTATAAGGGCTTATTCTGAGTCAGGGTCAGTTAGCTAAAGGGCCATAAAACTTTGGGAAACAAACTCATTTCATACTTGGACACTTATCAGAAAATTGAGGGCATTCTTAGCAAAGCAGGTTTCATAGTATCTTATGCATTCTTTCTTAGGCCTGATTTCCCCAGGGAACCGCCCATTCCAGCACAGGGCTGACCCTCAGGAGGCATTGTTTCAGGCTTAAGTCAGGCAAGGAAAGTAAGGCAGCCAAGAGATTAGGAGACTTCTTGAAGACAGAATGAGGACTCAGGCTATGTCAAAGCCAAGGGGTGAGGGTCCATCACCTCCTTTTTCTATAGCCCCCCAAGTCCTTCTCTGAGGGCCCCATTGTGACTGTGCCTGTCTTAGGTTGTCCCTCCCTTGAGGAATCTTACCCGTCATTGGCTAACTGGTGATCTGCCCAGGGCCAAGCAGGGTGAAGTAAAAGGGGGCAGAGGTGGTGCCCCTACCAGGAAGATAAGCTTTGTCTAGTAAGACAAAGCTTAAGATAAGATTTGGTAAAACAAATCTCCTAACCCCCTCCCCCAAAAAAAAATTTTTTTAAGTTGCAGTTAAGTACACACAACATAAAATTCACCTTTAAACCATTTTACGTGTGTAGTTCAATGACATTTAGTACATCCATAATGTTTTGCAACTGTTACTCTTATCTAGACCCAGAACTAGTCACACTAAAAGGAAAACCCACAGCCATTAACTAGTCATACCCCACTCCCCAGCTTCCCCAGCCCCTGGCAACCACTAGTTGGCCTCCAGCCTCTGTGGATTGGACTATACTGGGTAGTTTATATAAACAGAAGCAGACAATAGGTGGTCTTTTGTGTTTGACTTCTTTCACTTACTGTAACATTTTCAAGGTTTGTTCATGTTATAGCATGTATCAGTACTTAATTCTTTTTAATTCCTGCATAGCATTGCACTGTATGGTAAACTCTCTGTACACTCTCTTAGTCCCTTTGGACTGCTAGCTATAACAAAATCCCACAGATTGGGTGGCTTATAAGCAGCAGGAATATATTTCTCACAGTTCTGGAGGCTGGAAGTTCAAGATGAGGGTGCCAGCATGGTCAGAGGGCCGCCTTCAGGTAGCAGACTTGCTGGTGTATCCTCTCATGGTGGAAGGGTTAGGGAGCTCTGCATGGTTTCTTTTTATAAGGGCATTAATCCCATTCATGAGGGCATTGCCCTCAGTACCTAAGCACCTCCCAAAGGCTCTATCTCCTAACACCACTGCTTAGGGCATATGAAGGGTGGGGGGCATGCACATTTAGACCATACCATATACCATATGTAGTCTAGCCATTCGTTAGCTGAGGTATATTTGGGTCGTTTCTCCCTTTGGCTATTGTGAATAGCATTGCTATGAATATTCCTATACAAATTTTTGTTTGTTTTCTATTCTTTTGGAGTGAAATCATTGGATCATATGATAAGTCTATATTTAATTTTTAAAAAAAAAACTACCAAACTATTTTCAACTACAGATACTCATTTTACATCCTTCACAGCAGTGCCTGAGGGTTCCAATTTCTTTTAAAACTTGTTATTTTCTGTTGCTTTAAAAAAAATTTTTTATTATAATTATCATAGTGGGTATGAAGTGATATCTCATTGTGGTTTGGGTGGTTTTTAATACTACTAATTTTGTATGTTTCTGGACTCAAACATTTTTACTACACACTGTTCTTATTGCAAAGCTACATAAAAAATCACATACACATAATTTTCAGGAAGAGGAAGGTGTGAAAGCATCTTTTCCTTCACAGTCCTTGGTGTAGCTAAGCCTCGTGGCTCTGCAATCTGTCCTGTAGGTAAGCCACTTGCAGACAGGCAGTGACCAATTACAAATGATGCCTCATGCCTCTGACCTTCTCTCTCATTTTTTTTCTTTGATTTCAGGGATTTCCTCTGTATCATCCAAAATGCTCTCAACACATATTGGATAAGAGCAGAGCCACCTGCCCATTTGGAATTTCCATACTCTCTGCTCCACTGTCTTCCAATGGCATTTTGACTGCGTCAAGGCCACGTGACCCACCTGCTCATCATGAGTGATGAGAAGAACCTCGGAGTGTCCCAAAAATTGGTCTCCCCATCAAGGAGCCCAAGTACCTGCTCCTCCAAGCAGGGAAGTCGGCAGGTAAAGTTTTAACTCATGCAACTTTTAAAATGCAAATTTAAGTCGGGAAGTTTGCAAATTAAAGTGTGTATATTTACTTGGGAACACCTACTTCTCAGTTTAAGATCATTTGCTTCCAGTCATATCTTAATTACATGAGACAAGTACATTTTAGATGATTTTTAATAATGCAGCTTCAGTGCATACCAGATGGAAAGAACTGTATTTGGCTCTTTGCATTATTTTACTCAATCCTTGCAACTGTCCTCCAACACAGATATTAATATCCCTATTTCCTCCATGAGGAAGCTGAGTCAGACCCCTTGAGTTACTTTCTTAAGGACAAATAGCTAGTAAGTGGCAGAACAAGCAAGCCAAACTCAGTCTGCTTGACTTCAGAGCCCACACTGTCATTTATACCCTACAAACCAAACAAAAAAAACCAATTGTTTTTCCAGTAATTATGATACCCCCCCCATTCTTCCCTTCCTTCCCTTCACCAAACTTTTTATGACACCTTCCAACCACAGGCTGCCCTGCCAGCAACTTTGAGTTCCACCTGCTCTGTTCCTCAGTAGATGAAGAAGGGGTCAAAAGTAGGAAGAGTAAAAAGAGCGAGTCAAAGGACTAAATAATTAACTCCTAAAGAACAGTTAGCTAATTATCTGAGGATTTTTTTGTTTTGGTTTGGTTTGGGGTTCCTTTCTAATAAATCCCCATGGGCAGAATTTGCTGGTTTGAGACCAGTGGCAGAAAATGCACATTAATCATTACAACTCTTCTACCTTCAGTTAAGGAGAGAGAGAGAGAGAGAGAGAGAGAGAGAGACCCCCAAAGCCTTGGTTTTACCACCAAGGCAGCCTCTGAGCCTCTTCGGTATCTGCTGGCTCTGTTGGCTTTGCTGATGCCCCATGGGAAGCACCGACCTAAGAATTGGCCCAGAGGTCTCAGCTCCAGATTTGGAAGCAACAGTTTGGCAACCTCCCACTGCAGACATGTCCATACATCTATAACACATGATCACGGGTCTCTCCATTCCAACGCTGCTGGGGACAGAGAGCTTGCCACCTCACAGTACTGCCTCATGTTATTAGAATCCATGACTCTAGCCAAATGATGTTTTTCTATAGGCCTGACATTTGAGGAGTCCTCCAAAATCTCTCCCCAGGGGTTAAGAAGAAGAATTTTTTTTTCAGCACAGTTATTACTTTCTGCTGGGATTTAAACCATGACTAAAAATAGTCCTGGCTGACGCATTATGGCTCCCCGGGACTTCCATTTTCATGAGGGGAGCTATGCCTACTCCTTTTGTCAGCTTTCCAGCGGGTATGTCTCTCCCTAAGCCAAATTTCTGGTTCGGGTTAGAGCCAAATGAAGATTTGCCCCCTACACTTTGTACCTAGTAGCATCTATTGTTTACCCTCCTTGGATAAAGGGAGAGAACATGATTTACTTAAGCCAGAGCTTATAACACCGTGGCAATTGGAGCAGTCCAGTGAAATCCTAGGACTGAACACCTCAGAAACGTTTTTGGCGAGGTGGTGTGTTATTTGAAATTGATTTGGTTTTCATAGAGCTTTTTCGGAGGTTATATCCTAAAGGATAAGAGAAATGTGTTTGATGCCTCTACTTGTTCTGACTTAGAATGGTTGGTCTGTCACCTATTCATCAGATGGCTGTCTTTTCTATTTAGAACCTCCCACTTTAATGTTCTTGTGATGTTTCTTTATAAATATAAAGACGCATTTTTCCCCCTGTGGCATGCGTGTAAATGTTTTCCTCTCTTTCTCTCACCCCACCCCCCATACCAGCACCTGTCTATTGGTAGTAGCTGCAAGGAGCACTGTGTTGAAAAGGATTCTGCAGTTGAGTCTGGGCACAGTGGGAAAGTGTCATGTTTTTAGCTATGGCTCATGGGCACAGGCAGGGTGAGTGGCAGCACAGGTACCACATTTGTCACCCTTTCATGACATTAGAGGATTGGCATCAGGAGATCTCTGCCACAGTCTCTGTATTCTGCTACTGGAGACATGTTGGGCGAGTGACGTTAGCCTCAGTTTTCCGTCCATAAGATGGCCTTGTTTCCAGACCCCCGACCCCCTGCAGAAGAAATGGTTTGCTTTGAAGTATACCATCTTTACATCTAGGGCCTTCGCCAGGTAGGAGTCTGTGCTCCTTGCAGGAAATCCCCGACGAGAGGCAGACAACTTACACAGAGAATAGGTTGTTGGTCCCTGCTGACTGTCTTAATTGTACCCTGTTATTTGTAGTGTTCTGGGTTGACCTTTGCTTCAGCGTTCTTCCCTATTCCAGACTTTGGCCCAGCTGTCCCTTTAGCTACACTGATCCACATGAAATTTTTCTGCCCTCTTGAGTTTTGTGATTTTCTTGAGCAGAGTCTTTGTTTATTGCTTTAACACTTTAAAGATGACTTTTTATAAAAATAATATCTGCTCACTGTAGGCCATTTCCCAGGCACATGTCATCTATGTGAACTGCAATATCTTAGTTAGTTTACTTTTAAATGGCTGCTGGCAGGTCAAGTTAAGGAAGCCCGAGAATGACTGTTGGTTGTGGAGTCATCTGTGACATTGTCGAGTGGCTTCCTTTGAGTGGGGGGCGTAAAGGGCTAGTTAGGGGCTATTCACAAGGGACTAGGACACAGAGGGAGAGGTTCTCCAAGTCCTACCAGACCTCCAGGCAGGGTCTGTGAGGAGCCTTCATGGATGTTCTGTTTGGGAACCTTGAGCTTGGCTAATGCCATGCTTAACACTGCCTTCTCTCTCCACGTGAAAAATTCTTTGATTTATTCATTGATTGAAAGAGTATATGGCTCTTTGAGTCTCAGGTCTTATTTACACATCTTTTTGGTGTTCACAGCACATGGCAGATGCAAATTAGTGGACTGAGTGTACTCAATGCCAGCAGCAAGCATCCCCCCATCAGGGCAGGTTAGAACGGATGGGCAGGTATGCATGTGGCATGGGAACTCAAGAGATTCCTCAGCTCCCTCACTCGTGACATATTACGAGGACCTTAAATAATGAACAAAGGCCTCACTATTGAGTTTCTTCTGGCATGTGATGATGTAATCCCAAATGCTTTGTATTCCTGTGGTCTCTGAACGAGCTTCTCCACTGGAAACTATGGAACAGGAGTACAGACTGTCTCTGTTGCTACTGACCTGTACTCTCACTGGCTCTGTTGCTGGCTGGGTGACTTTGCCAGATTATATAAAACCTTCGAGTCTCAGTTTTTCAGCTGTGAAATTTAGGTAATTGCGCTTCCTTTTGAGAACTAAATGAAATAATAAATACAAAGTACCTAGGCTAGCAGATGGTAGATGTTTGGTAAGTGTGGATTAAATTAATGAATGAAGAAGCCTTTAGTTGCTAGGCAGAGAATTACTGCTCACAAAGCTCTGTAGACACGTGAAGTATGCTGAGAGGTATCTAAGTGGGAGAGGCAATGGCTCTTTCAAAACTTGTACAATACGAATAATTGCAGTTTCCATTGTGTTTTCCCCACTGCCATGTTCCATTTCTCTCCTAGAACTCTCAAAGTAACACATTTCAGAAGCCAGATTGAGCTGAAGATGAATGAGTAGGTTGTATCTTTATTGAAAGAGTATTATATGCCCTAAACTTCTATTTCTTTAACCACTGTCTATTGAGAAGCTATTATTAAAGACTGGGCAGGGAGACTTGAAGCTACAAAGGTCAGGACAGCGGAGCAGACCGTTACAAACACGAGGTCGACTCCGAATGGGAAGACCGTAGATTGGAAAGGGGGCATGACCTCCATCTGTTTTTTCTTTTTCTCTATGTTGCTGCTAGCATTTACTCTATAAGTCAGAATCAGAAAGAGAATCCTGCTAAAATAATTGGTGATGGCTTGGTTCATGATCACTGGGGATTTGACATGGAAAGATACATTGCCAGATAAGTCTCCGACAGTCATGCAGTTTGTTATTGTCACCCTTTTGTCCCTGGGCTAATCTAAGGTGGCCTTTGAGCCTCCCAGGGTCATCAGTGAGAGTTTATTTCTGCTGGCTATTAGGTGATGCGGCACTGCAGGCAGCCCAGGCTGGCTGGGCTTGGTGCCAGAGCCCATAAAACACAGGAGTTGAATGAGAGAGAACTTGCCAAGAAGAAAAATGTGAATTAAAGCTATAATGCTCAGGTGTTTATAAGTTCAGTTGTATGGGTATTGAAAATACTTAGTCCTGCTTATTTCTTTTAATTTATTGAGTCTTCAGAGACATACAGATTTACCAGCTGCCTTTTGTAAGTATGGGCTTAATAAACACCACAAGAAAGACCAGTCAAGGAGGAAGGACTTGGGAATGTCATAGTTTATCATGTTGTTCTTTGATGGGCACAGAAGATGAAAGGCAATGAGTACCAACTTGCTGGGGAGCCAGGTGGCTTGAGTTTACATCTCGGGTGGTTTATAAGCTGTTTGACCTTGGGCAAGTTACTTAACCCCTCTGTGCTTTCTTTTCTTATAAGACTGTGCAAATTGCTTGGCTAGAAGACAGCCTGCACATGGAGAGGGCTATATAAGTGATGGACGCGTGAACCATTCACCTTCCCTAAGCAGAGTTCCAGGAGCCCTCAAGCAGTTCCTTAGGGTTATTGTCCCCTGCCTTGTCCTTTCAGCTGTGTGGGGACATGGCACGTGTCTTGAGCCAGTGACTTGGCATTTGTCTGGGTGGCTCTGGGGCGAAGAGTCAGCAAGGGACCCTAGACATGAACATGTGCCTGGTGACATCTTTACAGCTCATAATATTCTTTCCTATGTTACTTTGAAAGTTCAGAACAATCCAGGGAGGTCTGTACTGTTTTCTGCAAAGAAAATGTGGTCTAGAGATATACCGCCTTGTTCAGAGTTACCCAGCTAACAAGTGGTAGGGAATCAGGCAACCACCTATTTGGAGAACACTGGATTGTTTAGATGCCACAAAGCTTCTTTAGAAGTTAGTTCAAGTTCCAGGTGCCTTATGTACAAATGATCACTGTTTAAACAAACCCGCAGAAGCCAGCGCCTCTGCGAATGCAGGGACAGGAATAACATGGGCGAGAGAAGCAGCCTTAAGGGTCCCTGAGGTCTGATTGCCTGGAGCTGTTTTTTTCTGCTGGAAACAACAGAGAAAAAGAATTATCTTTGTATTTCTATCTTAGTTTTCCAGATTCCGCCTTTCTGGACCTTTGCTGTCTGCCTTTTGGTCACACCTACGGTTGTGACGCTATTCTTTGGAAGTAGGAAGGGCAAAGGTGCAAGACTCAGTCCTCAATGTATTTCTATTCTGAGTAAACCCTGTAAAGAAAAAACAAACAAACATTTGATATAGGAAGAGGTTAAACTTCAGCTGAGATGACATATTTGGGTTGTCAGGGTATCTCTGCTACTCTCCATATCCACCAATGATAGACTGTCAGCTGCGTCTCACACCAAAGAGCCGGAGTGACTGAACCTTGAGGACACTTCAGGGAGTTGCTGAGCTGTCGATACTGTTCTGCAGTTCCAGAATAATAAGCACAGCACATGTATATTGGTGGGTTTTAGAAACACTACCTAGACAGGAACTGTATGGGATGCCTTAAAAAAATGAATGTATTTGTTCAGGGTTGGCATGGGCCATTGAGCAGGGGACTGGAAGCAGAACCCTGGCCCAAACTCTTTTATTGAGAGCATAGCTTACTAGCTGCGTAGTTACTGGAATTTTCTCTAGAAGCTATAATGCAAATGCAAACTGAGCTGACTCAACAGTTCTGACCTAGGGAGGGGAAAGTCTAAATTTACTTCAGTGATGTGATGATTTTAAAATACTAAAGGCCAAGAAATGACAGTGTGAGTGTAGGAAAGAGGCAAAACAGAAGGCTTCCCTAGAACAATCTGACATCTCTCTGAGGTCCTCTGCACTCTGGCCCCAGCATCTGGTCCAGCTGGTCTCCCTCTGCACCTGTGCAAAAGCCGGCATCAACTAAAATCACCTCCTCTGTCCCCACTCCAGATGAGTCACATTCCTGGCATTCGCTGGTGAATGGTGTCCGCCTCCCACCCCAAAGATATGTCCACATCCTAATATTTGGAACCTGTGAATGTCAACTTGGTAAAAAAATGTCTTTGCAGGTGTAATTAATATAAGGATCTTGAGATAAGGAGGTCAGCTTGTCCAGGTCAGCCTTAAAAATTAATGACCAGTGTTCTGATAAGAAACACACAGAGAAGATAGACATGGGGGAGAAGGTGAGAACATGGGGGCAGAGATTGGAATGCTGTGGCTACAAGCCAAGGAATGTCAACAGCCACTAGAAACCAGAAGAGGCAAGGAATGCTGTCATGAACTGAATGTTTGTGCCCCCCACCCCTGGCCCCCGAATTCCTATGTTGAAGGCTTAACCCTCAAGGTGGTGGCAGTTAGAGGCAGGGCCTCCAGGAGTTTAAGTTCAGGTGAGGTCATGAGGGTGGTGCCCTCAAGATGGGCTTAGCACCCTTGTAAGAGGAAAGACACCAAGGCTCATTCTCTCTCACGCTTGGAGGAGAGGCCATGTGAACACCCGGAGAGAGGGCAGCTGTCCGCAGGCCAGGACGTGGGCTCCTACCACTCACCGAATCTGTAATACCAGCACCTCGGTCTTGGACGTCCCAGCCTTTACTCAGTCTGTGGATTTTTGTTACAGCAGCCGAGTTAAGACAAACACGTTCTCCCTGGAGTCCCCAGAGCAAGTGTGGCCCTGTAACACCTCAACTGTAGACTCTGGCCTCCAAACTATTGGATAATAACTGTTGTTTTATGCCACTGAGTTTGTGGTAATTTGTCAGGGTAGCCTCAGAAACCCTGCTCCTCCTTGTGTGTCAATTTTTCTTCTTATCCCAGCTCAAGTCCTTACCCTAAGGTGGATCTAGTCGGAGCCCTTCTGCAGTGGGTTTGTTTGAATCTCCCACTCTGTATTTACAAGTTTTCATGTTTGTGGTGTCTCTTTATTTTTAATGTATGTTAATGTATGTTGGAGGCCAGGATTTGGTTTTACATCTTTGCATCTCCAGTACCTGGTGCTAAGCCACAGACCTTTGAGTAGACATTACCTTATTAAGTAGAAGCTCAGTATGACCTCGAATATAGCCCACTTAATATGAAAGTCACTCCTGGATCTGAACCTGTTGCTAGGTTCTCATTATGAGAACCAGTACTTCTTGTATAATATTGTGAAAAAAAGTCACTGGTAACTTGGATGAAGGATAAGGATTTTATTATGCTAAACTTCTGCCACCTATTGCTATGTCTGTTAAATCATGCATGCATTAATTAATCAGAACGTGTCTCTACTTTGATTGTGAGTTTCAGTTAGCTCTGAAAAAATAGCTTGTGCCTTCTCTAAGGGAGAACACCATTATCAGCGAATGCCATCCAGCAATGGAGGGGGTTCTTGATGCATTGTGAAGGCCCTGTAATTGGAGTGCAAAGGTGTTCTATCTGACTACAGAGTCTGTGATTCCCTCCAGTGCTAAGGCACCAAAGCGCAGAGCTCTACGATATGCCAAAGAAAAATGTTGGTTTTTTTTAATTAGAAGGCAATAGAAAATAGGGAAAGAGGGCTGAAAAGTATAAAATGAAGAGCAGAAGTCTCCCCCTGTCACACCTCTGACCTAGGCCCATTCACAGAGGAGTCCATATTGGAGATTTTCTTGTCACCACACGGTCCACACCCAAGTGCAATGAATTAACCCGGGATCTCCACAGCCTATCTGTCCCTCTGGAGACTGGGAGTTCTTGGAGAGGAGAGGGAAAAGGACACCGCTTTGGGGTCAGAAGACTGGGCCGTGGTCCTTAAAGGTCCTTCGCTCATTTTTGCGGCCCAACCAAATCAGTTAGTTTAGAGTCTGCAGCTCTGAAATGAAAGAGTGGGGTGAGTGACTTCCACTTTCTCTTTCAAACTCTGACATTTTAAAGAAAAAAAAGGGGGAATACTGCCATTTTCAACAACATGGATGGATCTCAAGAATATCATACTAAATAAAATAAGTCAGAAAAAGTTAAGAACCATATGATTTCACTCATATGTGGGATATAAAACTGAAAGCAACAAATGATCAAACAAGACAAGTAAACACAGACAGCAGTGTGCTGGATACCAGAGGGAAAGGCGGTCGTGAAGGGGAAAGGCAGTCAAATACCTGGTGACAGAAGGAGACTTGACTTTGAATGGTAAACACCCAATGCAATATACAGATGATGTATATATAATAGAATTGTATACTTGAGAACTATATAATTTTATTAACCAGTGTCACCCTAATATTTTTAATGATAAATAAAAAGAAAAAATATTCCATGACTCTATGAGGGAAAACAAATCATTACAGTATACCCAGGAAAAAAGAAAGACTCTGGCATCTCTTGGGTGGCCACAGTTGTCCTGTCGTCGTCGTAGGCTAACCGACATGCACATGAAGTGCAAGGGCGTCAAGGACGGACTTGCTCTGCTTGGGAGAAAGCAGCGCTGGGCGCGAGTGCCGGGCCGGTGGCAGAGTGGGTAGCCTTGGATGCACTCTGATGCGCCCGCCGGTGATCTTGTCCGGGGGGACGCCGAGCAGAGAGATTCTGGGGGTGGTCTTCCATCCAGAAAAGGGTCCACCACGTAACAGTTTGTCATCTTCAGCAAACTATTTTGGACCTTCATTTCTCTCAACTGTAAAATGAGGACAAAAGTGCCTTCGTTATAGAATCGTTGCAAGGCACACAGAAGATATTCACGAAATAGTAGTGTTACTTGTATTATTATAATCACTACCACAATAGCAACCATGAAAACTCTACCACCACCCCGGTGGGCTGCATGGACAGAGCAGAATAGCATTATGGGTTGGTGTCTCCATCCATAACAGTAGCTACAGCTCTCAAGAGTCCCTTATTTACAGAGCACAGCACTACGGAGAGAAAAGTGCATAAAAGATGCTCTTCATACTTTTAAAGGGCTTGCCTACAAACTAGGCAGATATTTAACAAATATTAATGACCCACAGATCTATTTGAAAATCCTAAAAGAGTTCCAGTATAATTAGAGCCATAAATGCTAAGTGAGTGATCACAGGTAGAAACAATCATTATATGAGCAGTAAAGTTTTTTACTAATAGTATTTTAACTATGAATCCATTTGTAGTCAACACAATTGGACAGCATTTTTCTCTGTGGAAACCCAAGGTGGGAATGACCTCCGGCAGAGACACAGCTGGCAGCTCACCTGGTTTTTTTCTCCTCATTGTCAGCATCAGCTGCTGCCAGTGACCTCCCTTCTGGCACCCCCTGTGCTTTCTCAAGGGTTCACGCCAAAGACTGAGCACATATTCTCCCATTACCTAAGTAATTAAGTCACCAATGTTTTTGGTCCATGACTACCCAAGTCATTAAGACTGAAAACACTTGGGGGCCTGCATCGTGTGTGTTCGCTATCCCCGCCCCAGTGTGGATGGGCGAGCCACATCTGTGTGTGAAGGGAGAGGAAGGAAGTGGCCATTGGCCGTGATGACTGCTGCTTCCGCATAGCCTTGAGAATCAGAATCGGACTGTGTTCTCCCCCGCTCAGCCCTCCTTTCTTCTTTAATCATCTTACTTAGAGCCTAATGTCGGAGACTGTACTGAGGATACCAGACTGAAGCTCATGCTACTCTATTTTTTGTTTGTATTTTAAGGAGATGTTACCAGCCACTGTTTTATTAAGTATGGTAAGAACACTTAACATGAGATCTACCGTCTTGATAAATTGTAAGTGCATGGTACAGTACTGTTCAGTAGTGGCCCATGTTGTGCAGCAGGGCTCACTCATCTTGCATAATTGAGACTTTATATTAACTTAATGTGACAGGAGATTATGATGCAAGAGTTGGAAGAGATCTCACAGCTCATTTATTCTGACCTGCTTCCTAGTCTAGGAATCCCCTTAGCAGGTACCTCTGACAGAGCTTTCCAGGGACTAGGAGACTTGCTCTTTTATAGACTAGCCACATCATTTTTATCATTTTTCATAGTGCTAATTATCAGATAATCAGGCAACCCTGTCATTATGCAGACCTGAAATGCAGGGCCTTCTAACTCCCACCCATTAGTTCCAGTGTTGCCCTCAGAGTCTATTGAGTCAAATCCTGATTCTTTTTTTTTAAATAATTTATTTTATGTTTAGAGAGAAGGGAAGAGAGGGAGAAAGAGAGGGAGAGAAACATCAATGTGTGGCCATCTGTTGTACACCACCCCCCCCACAAAACCACCAGTGGGGACCAGGCCCACAACCCAGGCAGGTACCCTGACCGGGAATCGAACCGGTGACCCTTTGATTTTTAGGCCAGCACTCAAGTCACTGAGCCATACCAGCCAGGGCTCAAATCCTAATTCTTAAGCTAGCCCAGTCTCTTAGAGGGTGGCTACTCTAAGGGGGCCTGGGGCCCAGCAGCAGCAGCAGCAGCAGCAGCGGGCTCACCTGTGCCGGTGCAGAAGCTCAGGCCTCACCCTAGACCTGCTGCACTGAAATCTGCAATTTTGACAAGATCTTCCGTGATTGGTGTGCACGTTGCAGTATGAGAAGCACTGCGTTTGATCACAGGAACGACCACTGTATATTCCACTACTTTGTTCCCTTGCTTGTATCACCTGAGCCTACTGGTGTTCACAAAATGTCAGTTGAGGAAGTGGCAAGAAGCAACAATTGCAAATTTCAGTAATTGAAATATAAGTACAGAATTGGCCTGACCTAAGTTAAAGCTGTCATGACATTAACCGGAATTCTACAGACAAGTATTTCCGTGTGTCCCATAGTACAATCAAAAGAGGTGATATTGATGATCCTGAGGCTTTAGAAGGTCAAAAATGCCTTTGATCACTAAAGACACATGAAGTTATGCTCCATGTGATTTTGTGCTGGGCCTTCCCTTGTGATTTCTAAAACCCTGAGAAACAGACTCAACAACTGATCAGAACAACTCACTCTCTGAGTCACGGCAGACAGAGGCAACCACAAAACTTCCTTCCATCACACTCTTGAGCTGCAGGGAGAATGACAGTTGAAATTCTTTTCTATTTCTGATGTTGCTGCCAGGACAGTGACTGAGAATCCAGCCTGCAAGGTGCACAGGAGAGGCGCACTGTGGAAAACAGCTGTGCTGGAAGGAAGTGCTTTCAGTGAGTACAGTCAGCAGTATGGAGATGAACTTGGCCAGCTCGTGAGCATGAGTAAATGCTTAGCTGCCTTTCCAATCACAAAGTCTCTTTCTATATTTGGCACTTTTTAGATATTCAGTAAAACAGACTGAATTTAATGCCGGATGACAGTGCCAGACTGTCTTCAGTTTAACTCAAGTGAAAATCTTAAGATGCCCTTTCCCCCACACCCTGCCATATTTCTCTCTCCACCTGCTCTCCATGGTGAGCTTTAAGTCTGACACCCTTGGGATGGGACATCGGCCCAGCCACCCTGGGCTAAGTCAGCAGGTCCTTGATCTCCCCAGGGGCCCAAGGTCACTCTGTATTATGTATCTCAGCTCAAGGTGCATGTCCTATTCCCTGGTCACTGGGGATGTGACAAACAGGTGGAGCCACTCCCTGATACCCAGTCCTTTTATCCAAGAGAAATGGGCATCTCGGCTTTTTTCTACCCTGAGTACCAATTCATCCCAATCCAGCACACTGTATCAAAGGCCTTGTGTGGGGTCCTTTCTGTGCTCTCCCTTGCTCCTCAGGCTCATTCACTGGGTAAGTATTTATTTAAGGCCCCTGTGTCCCAAGTAGTGAGATTATAATAGTATCTAGCTCCTGTCCCCATGGAACTTGCATTTTAGTGAGGGAGACAAGACAGTGCAGATGAGGTGTATGCAGGTGCCGAGGGGCGAGTGAGTTTCTGTCTGAGGAGGAGGTGAGGACAGTTCCCCAGCTGAGGAGCAGGTGGGCAGACATTCGGATGTAAAAGAGTCCAGGAGCCCAGACTTGGCTGCCTTCTAGATTCCCTGCCCCCGTGGGTGTGGTGGCAGGTCTCGGCAGGGCCCAGACCTTGCTTGTCAGTGTCCAGAGGGCATTGTTTCTTAACTCCTCAGGATTGTTTCAGGATCTTGGCCACCTCCTGCATTTGCCCACCTCTGTTTCCCTGCCCTATGGCATTTATTTCTGGTTCATCAGAAGTCACGTATTTGAACTGCAGTAGAATATACAATATGCTATAATATGGAGCAGAGTGATTAAAGATGTAGCTTTTGCAGTCATTTAGCAGCTTTATAGCACTGGGGAAGTTATCTAATTCTCTTTTCTGCACTTTCCTTATTCAAAAAATAAAGAGACTAATAAATTTAGTATCACAGAATTGTGCAAGGATGAAGCGCAATATTGTAAGTATGGTCATTAGCACACTGCCTGATGCTTAATAAATGTTAGCTATTGTAATTGCTTCATTAATTCGGTTAACATATTTATATATACTATGCTCTATTAAGCAGTGAACAAGACAAAAAAGGTTCCTGCTTTCCTGGAACTAGAAAGCATACATAGCATGTGGGCTCTAATGTATGGCCTGGTGACCGTAATTAACTGTACTGCATTACATACTCAAAAGCTGTTAAGAAGAGGAGCTAGATCTTAAATGTTATCACCACCAACAGAAAAAGTAGTGATTTTGTGGGGTAGTGGAGGTGTATTAAATCATCACATTGTATGCCTTGAACTTACATATGTGTTATATGCCAATAATATCTCAGTAACAGTTTGTCAAAACTTAATTACCCTGCATTCAAAATGCTTTCTCTCTGATCCGGATGGTAGTTACTGAGGATATAGGTGTATAAATTCATCAAACTGTACTCTTAGAATCTGTGCATTTCATGTGTATATTACATCCTACTCAAAATGTAAAAATAAATAATAATCAAAAAGTCCATTATCTTAGCCACTGAAGTATTGCCAATTTTGGTCTATCTTGGGGTAATTTTGTGATGATTTGTGCATTGTCAAGCATTTAAAAATAAATCTTTGGAATTTTTAGTTTTTCTTTTGCATCCCTTTTTAAAATTATTTTTCAGTCAATTAGTTGAAATAACCTAATAGCCAACATTGGGAGATTAATTGTAACGACTGTTTGTACATCTTCAAAATTGCAAACTGCTCAGTAGAGCAATAAATAGCCAACAAAAAGCTTTTGAAATGAAAGAAAGGGGGAAGGAAAAAAATTGCTGGTAGAAGATGAAAATACTTATTGCAAAAGTACTTTTTTGATTCTTCAGGATTTTCAATATTTAAATACCTAGAATTTAAAGATTTTATTTATTTATTTTTAGACAGACAGGAAGGGAGGTAGGAAGAGAGGGAGAGAAACATTAATGTGTGGTTGCCTCCTGTGCTCACTCTACCAGGGACCTGGACCAAAACTCAGGCACATGCCCTGACTAGGAATCAAACCAGTGACCTTTTAGTTCACAGGCCCGTGCTCAATCCACTGAGCTACACCAGCTGGGCCTTTTCATCCAATTCTTAAGGCAGCCTTACCACTACCCCTTCTTCAGTCCTCATGTCTGTAGCTTTCAGTTAAAACTCAGACTGAGGTCTAGTGGTGAATAAACACTGACTGTGCGATAATATCAAAGGGAACAAAAATAGAACTTAACAGTGAAATCTTTTCTCTCTGCCGTGGTTGCCAAGGTTTGAGCACCAAAAGAGAGAGAAACATTCCCTTCTAAGAGCTTTTTTGGAAAAAAAAATCAAACGTGATGCCATTAAATTATAGCATTAAGTCCATAAAATCCAGGAATGGTATAAAAATTAAATTTGAATCTCTTCTCCCCAACAAACCCAGCTAGACTCTCCCTCTTGAATGGATTTACTGATAGCATGAAGGACTTCTTAGTGTCATTATTATTTTTTCTTTTTAAAAAAGTATATAATCTTTATTATATTTTTTCCATTACCATTTAGTCCCCTTAAACCCCTCTCCCACCAGCAGTCACCACACTGTTTGCCCATGTCCGTGATTCCTTTTTCCCTATTACTCAACCCCTCTGCCTCCTCCCCTCCCCCCACCCTGCCCCCACTGGCTGTCATCTGTTCTCCATCTATGAGTCTGTCTCTGTTTTGCTTGTTAGTTCAGTTTGTTTGTTAGACTCCACATACGGGTGAAAGCATATGGTATTTTTCTTTCTCTGACTGGTTTGTTTCACTTAGTATAATGCTCTCCAGGTCCATCCATACAGTTGCAAAGGGTAAGATTTTCTTCTTTTTTATGGCCAAGAGGAGTTCCATTGTGTAAATGTGTGATAGGTGTTTCATCCACTCATCTATTGGTGGACACGTGGGCTGCTTCCATATCTTGGTGATTTTAAGTAATGCTGCAATGAACACAGAGGTGTTTATGTTCTTTTGAATTAGTGTTCTGGGGTCTTTCAGATATATTCCCAGAAGTGGGAATGTTGGGTCAAAAGGCAGATCCGTTTTCAGTTTTTAGAGGTAGGTCCGTACTGCTTTCTACAGCAGCTGTACCAGTCTGCATTCCCACCAACAGTGCACTAGGGTCCCCTTTCTCCACATCCTCACCAGCACTTGCTGTTTGTTGATTTATTGATGGTAAATGTGTGAGATGGTATCTCATTCTGACAGGTGTGAGATGGTATCTCATTGTGGCTTTAATATGCATTTCTTTGATGATTAGTGATGTTGAGCATCTTTTCATATGTCTATTGGCCACCTGTGTGTCCTCTTTGAAGCACTGTCTATTCAGGTCCTTTGGTTGTTGAGTTTTGTAAGTACTTCATAAATTTTGGATATTAACCCCTTATCAGATGTACTGGTGAATATGTTCTCCCATTTTGTCAGTTGTCTTTTTATTTTGATGACCGTTTCCTTTGCTGTGTGCATTACTTTTAAAGGCAGCCATTTATCATGAATTCTCTCATTGGAACAGGACAGCTGGGAAGTGGTAGAAGGACTGAGGGGAGAGATGAATTATACCCAGGAGCCACCCATTCAGACAGGATTTTTGCTGAAAAAGCGGAAATGGCCCCTAAAAGGCTGGCACAAGGTAAGACATGGGCCTTGGCCTTGGCCTCGGCCTCGGCCTCACCTTTATTTGCACCCAGACCACTGCACTCAATACTCAGTTCGTAGGCACTTAATTTGAAGTTGAAAATTGGGACCAAGGGAAGGACAGCCATGTAAATGAGATGTTTTCCTGAATTGTACTTTTCTTCCCACAGAGATTCTTCTATCTGGACAAAGGAATCTTGAAATATGCCAAGAGCCAAGCTGACGTAAGTCCCCATATTAACCCAACATGCTATTGGAGAATTCGGAAGGGCTGGCTGTCAGCCTATGGGTGGGATTGTGCATGTGGTGGGGGCGGATTTCATTTCTCTGACCTGGGGGCCACATTCCTTCACATGGAGCAGAGGTGGCTGCGCCCCACTGTCCCAGCTCTGGGTTCAAGGTGGGCTCGATTCATCTGCTGAGTGGAAGCAGGGGGCTCTTCTCAACACCCTACTGTGTATCCAGGGGACTATTCGGTCTTTAGGGTCACACTGAGGCATTCTCTGGGTGGGAGAAGGCATCTCCACAGTGAGAGAACAGGAACAAAGCACAGGTGGGCGCCACTCCCACTGTTAGAGTGACTGAGGGGTTTGGCGGAGAACAATTGGCGAAGGTGACGTGGAGTTCCCCTTCAGTGTTGACACTGAGCAGATGGCCCAAGAGGACTGGGAATGACTGTTGGTTCTGCCCCTCGTGGGGGCCCTTCTCTCCTCCTTCCTTCCTCCTTCCTCTCCTCGCCCCCCTCACGGTGCTCATCCTGTATGGTTGTGTGCAGAATGCTGGCCTAACATCAGACCTGTGGTAGCCTGTCTTGGCTCCCTGGCCCTACTCCTCTTTTTAAATCACTTCCCCATGAATTCAGACTCTGGAAGCTAATTCTGCGGGAGGCACTGCAGGTGAAGGTAAATTCGCTGCAGTGCAGTCAGTCCACAGGGTTCCTTCTTCCTCAGTGGTTGTGTAAACCCCTTGTTACATCACCCCTCACAGGGTAAATAAGGTAGCACACGTACAGCACTTAGAGCTCAGTACTGGTCCACGCTACACGCTTGATACGCCGCAGTTCTTAGGGTTGCTGTGAGTGGGTGTGCAGGTAAGGGTAGAGGGAAGGAGTGTCAAGGACGTTACGATCACTTTAATACCTGGCTCTCAAGAGACCGCTTCACGCCTCTGCAGATAGAGAGAGAGAAGCTGCATGGCTGCATTGACGTTGGGCTTTCGGTGATGTCTGTGAAGAAGTCGTCCAAGTGCATAGATCTGGACACAGAGGAGCACATCTACCATCTGAAGGTGAGGCCGCCTCCCGGGAGCCAGCTCCCGTTGCAGAGTTCCTTCCTGTCGCTGTACAGGGCTGCTGGCGATGCCTTTTTAATATTTCCAAACACCTGGCCAACACGTAGAAGATCTTCAGTGTGAAAGTATTTCTCATGAGCCTTATCGTGAGGGACTGTCACACTGCTGAAGGTTTAGAATCCTTGTCCCCTCATTCCCTGAGATTTCACAGTGATCAATAACCAGAACGTCATGTTTCCAAATACAGTGCGCCCTGCCCTGGAGGGTGCCATCTTTAGTCAAGAACCACTTACTGTAGGTTAAGCTATGTTCCTTGAAATATACTATTTAATACTTAATCTTATAGCCTTGGCTAATTTTAGATGGATCCATTAAAATGCTCATATTAAATTGAATGTTAAGAATTTTTCACCTAAAGGGCAGGCCTCTAAATAGTATCTCTCAGCGCCACTTGACTGCCCACCGCCCCCTCTCCTGCAGGTGGTAGAGATGGCTGAAAGAGTGAAACGAGAGCTCTGTGCATTCAGATCTGGTTCAGTTCTTGGCCTGGTTACTTACTAGCTGTTGGCCTCTGGCAAATTATTTAATCTCTGAAAGTCTCAGTTTTCTCACCACCCAAAACAGGAATTATGAGAGTAGGAAGCTTGGTATAATATCCGGCCTATAGGAATCTCTGTAAGTTCAGTTATTGGATATAATTATTTGGTGGCACCCAAATGTTGGAAATTGAGAAAATGTTAGAACTCTTTTCTCACTTGGCCGCATTATTTGGACTGTCGGCGATGGGGGCCGAGTGCTGGGAGAATAAAGGCACGAGATTGTGAGCTCCACGTCTTCAGATGTCCCTCCCCATCGCATGCATGTGGTGTTGGGGCAAACGCACCCAGCGCATGCATGTGAGTGACTGACTGCGCAAGACAGTCAGGCCCTTCTGTTTCCAAGCCTAAGCCCATGCCTGTGGGTGTAGTTAATTGTGTAAAGCAGGGTTTCTTACTCTCAGTGCTAGTGACCTGGTGACCTAGAGGATTCTTTGCTGTGGGGGCCGATCCTGCGCCTTGTAGGATGTTGAGTGTCATGCTGGTCTCTACCCATTAGATGCCACCAACAACCCCCACCAGTTATGACAACCAACAAATGTCTGCAGACATCCCCACCTGTCCCCCCGGGGAGGGGCTAAACCACCCCTGACTGAGAACAACTAGTGTGAAATAAAGAAGGGAGAGACCTATAATCTTCATTTTAAAAAAAGATTTAAGAAAGAATGTTTTCTGCACCCCCATTTGAATGGGCAATCTTCTTTAGAATAATTGAGGTTGTTTCTCCACATAGTTCCAATGGCTCCTAGTTCTGTGTTTTGACACAGTCAGGAAATTATAGGTTCTTGTTCACCCACTATTCTAGTTAACCGAATAAAAGTGATTATTAATTCCTAATGCTTAAAGAACTACAATGCCTTAAGATACATTAAGTGCCAATATCATGATTAGCACAGTTTAATACTTCTCTGTGTTGATTCACTTTAAGTTCCATTTGTGTTTCTCATTCATTCTTTTGAACATCAGCTGTGACTGTCAGTATAGGTCTGTGTAGTTATCTGAGGCTCCTACTTTACGGCCTCAGAGGCAGGCAGCATTTGAATGGGGGTCATCCAGTCCCCTTCTCTTATTTTATAGATAAGGGATCTGGCAGCAGAGTTCATTGGCTGTCCACCCACAGTCTTAGAGCCACTTGAGGGGCTGAAACAGATCCCAGGTCTGTTCTTTAATAAAGTGCTTTTATCCTTCTACCCTGTTCAGCCAATACCCAGTGAGTCGCGATGAATACCCTGGACGCACTGATTGTTAGGGGCCTCTGAGGGGAGATCAGTGCTTAGGGTGGTGTAGATGCCTGTAGCATTCCTGTTAACCACATCTGGGAAATGAATATACTTCAAAAACACGATGTAGGGGCAACAGAGAGGTGAGCGAGCACTGGTGTTGCTTCTTCCTGGCCACATTCAGTAGCCCCTGGGGAGGTGTTAAGCCTCGTACCTACTTCCAATCAACACTTGCTCAGTGAATGATGCTGCTGACAGCTATTTCCACGTCCTTGCCCTCAGCAGCAGCATTCGTAAAGGTTGTAACAGGATTGACCTGAAATTTTCCTTTTAGAAGTTAACCTACTGTGTATCCTTTTGGGTGTTATAAATTGCCACTGCATGAGTCTTGGTGTTCCAATATATAGGTATATATCATTTTTCACTTTGAAAATATTAATATGCCCTTATATGCACACAAAAGTATTGACTATTAAGAAATGTATATGGTACATAGGTGTCAGTTATAGTCTTTGTCATACTTTTATGAACATTTGAAATATTTTGTCCTAAAAGTTACTATTTATAAGCATTATTCTTCATGGAAATTAGACATTGATAGATACTCATCTGTGGAAAGGGAATGGCCAAATGTTTGTGTGTGTGCGTGTTTGAGAAATCCTGGAGATCATCAATAATATTTATCCAAGTTTTTCTGTTTCTGAGAGCAAGGGAGATGTTCGTTTAAATAACCTTCACATTTACTACCATGCATTCCTCAGCAGTGTGTTCTCTGACAGAGAAGATTAACAAGGTTAAATATTTTAGGAAGAATTTACTCATTCCAGTTCAGAGAAGATTAATCTGAAATGTCCTAATTATAAAAGAGTTTAAAAAGAAGTAGGGCACTAATATTTTCAGCAGGGAGAGGGAAAGCTCAGCCAAGAGGACTTGGAAATGCTTGGAGACCTATGAATGTAAACTTCAGATTTAGTCGTTTAAGATAACTCACACTGGATTGCTTTCTTAATAATAGCATAATGATTGGACCCTTTCATAGACAGCCTCAATATGTAGTTTATGAAGACCGTCTTTACTCTCCATTTCCTCCTCAACTTTGTTCCCATAGGTCACATAAATATAAACTAAGTCAGTAAGCTGATATTTCTACATTTCTGCATGTGCCGGTGTAAAAAGAGAGGGTGCCCAGAGTGACCTTAATTTGGTGAAGAATTGCTCCTTTCAATGAGTGACACTCTCGTTTCCTCCTTTCAACTTAACCCAATTCAGGTAAAGTCACTGGACATCTTTGAGGAGTGGGTATGCAGACTCCGCCACCACAGAATGTACCGTCAGAATGAAATCGCCATGTTTCCCCACGAAGTTAATCACTTTTTCCCGGGATCCACTGTCACAGACTCTGTGGATGGGGTTTTTGACTCCATGTCAAGTAAAAAGGTAGTGATTTTCCAATAATGAATCTAAAGAAAGGGGTGGCTTTGGGTGGGGAAGTCCCACCTTGGCTGGGGTGGGTGCTGTGTCTGAAGAAGGGAAGGCTTGGGGGCAGGCACAGGTTAGCTTGAGCTGGTTTTAATGGGTCTGTTTGCCCAGCCAGTTGGAGCCAGGTCTGAGGAGCATCTGTCTTCTCTGGGACGGTGACTGAAGCAGAGCCTGAAAAGAGGGGTTTATCAGCCCTGAACGCTCCAGCTTTCTCTTGACCAGTTTGACTTTGGTTTTCTTATCTGGTTGTGAAATGCAGCAGGGACATTCGTGGCTATACAGGATTGCAAAATCTCCCAGCATGTATATCATTATTTTGATATGATTATCATTTGACAGAAGAAGAAATGAAGGACTTTAGTCCGAGGCCACCTAGCATGGTATGGCCAAGCTGGGGTGACAGGCTGAGCTAAGTTCTTCAGAAGAGTGCTTTGCTAGAAGCTTCTTTCCAATTACAGGAAGAGGGATGCTGTGAGTGACTAGCCCACGGTGTTACCCTTTTACCCTAACATGTCCGCACTGAGGTCTTTTTCCTTACAATGTGTTTTTGTGTTCCGTGGAACAGCGTAGCAGTATATCAAAGCAGAATTCGCTTCAAACCGGAAGCAATTTATCCCATTCTTGTGGCGGTGAGGCACGAGTTCCTTTGTGGCTGCAGTCTTCAGAGGACATGGAGCAATGCTCAAAAGGTAGAGTGACCTGCAGCCCCTGCTGCTGTCTGTTACGGCTCCGAAGTTACACTGTTCCTGTGTTTATGCCTTAGGCGAACTTACCTCCTGCCTACCTCCTTCCCCAGCACTGGACTGCGTTCTCTTGCATATTTTGCTTATTCAATCTGCACTTCGTGACACTTGCCTTGCAGAGTTTCACGTCTTCACCTGGGGTTGCACACAGCCTGGGGATCCCTATGACCCATTAACATGCTTAACAGGTTCTCCAAGTGATTCTGATGACACCAGCGTTTGAGAGGAATGATCTTAATGCATTTGGACTTTGACTCCTCGGCAGAAACAGCTACTGTCACCCAGTGAACAGCAAACTGAGGACTATGCTTGAGTTAGTGACCCAGGAACTGGTGTGAGAATACTGTTAGCTCCTGTTAGGTCGATCTGCAGAGGATCATCAGGGTCCTCATGCAGGTCCATGACCAACCAAGTTATCTTTAAGACTGGTACAACCTTCACTAATTTGACTTGTACCAGGTCCTAATAAGTGGACAGTGACACCCTGTTACTGCGACATTAGACATGATGGTGACGATTTGTACTTACAATGTGCCGACACTCTAAAAGCACACTGCATACATTAGCTCCTTTAACTCACAACCATCCTGTTAGTTAGGATAACTGTCTAGAGCTAGATGTATAATTATCCCCATTTTCCAGATGGGGAAACTGAAGCACAAAGCAGTTCTATAATTTGCCCAAGACTCACGGTTCATTAAGTGGATTTAAAAGGAAGCAGCCTGGTTCCCCAGATCCATGCCTTTATCCACAACAGTCTATTGCCTCTCCTGTAAAAAAAGGAAGTCAAGTTTCCTGTCCTTACTGATGTGCATCAAATATAGGCAGATGAGAAAAGTAGCTGGTGCTACACAGTGAAGCCCGAATGTCAAGTTAAGTGCTCCTGAATTGCCCTTTGCTTCTCCCCCACAGACCTGGCACACTGTCATTCCTACCTGCTGGAAATGAGCCAGCTCCTCCAAAATATGGATGTCCTGCATCGGACGTATTCGGCACCAGCTATCAACGCCATCCAGGTTAGCCACACCCCTCCTCCGTTTGCGTTCCCAGTCTCTTCTGCCTTCCTTTCTCCTCCCTGCCTTTCGCTAACAGCGGGATGTTGTCTGGTCAAATGCTTTGGCAAGTTCAAGGGGATGGAAGTCGTCACTTTGCTGTGTGTTTTCCCCTATTGCTGTGGTGGACTTTACTGTCTGTGCTCTCTTTCCCATTTTGAAACAAAGGGTGGAGCTTTTGAAAGTCCCAAAAAGGAGAAAAGATCACACAGGAGGTGGCGGTCCAGAGCTATTGGCAAAGATGCCAAAGGAACACTACAGGTAACCACTGCCTCCCCAATGGGCTGGATCCTTCTCTACACCCCAAGTGCTAGGGACTACTTGAACTCAAGTAGGAGAACAGACAAGTGGGCATTCTAGTTATTCTCTCAGATACCCTGTGCAGAGAGATGACTTCAATCACTTAGGGTTTTCTGGACACTGGAGTGGACACTGGAGGAGTATGCAATGGATATTGGGTAAGGGAAAATAGTGTGAGGTTGGAGGGATATAGCAATTTCTAGGACTTGGGTTTCTTTTTCTTTCGTGCTGAGCCTGCCTGTTGCACCCTGCTTAAGTAGGCGCTCTGATCTGCCCCTTCTGCTGCTGCTCAGTGGATTCCTCATCCCTCTGAGCTGGAGTTTCTGGGTACGTGATGTTGTGCAGATGCTTATTTGCCTTTTGTCTCCAATTTCCCATGTGATGTTTACGGTGCCACACTAACTGCTGGCTTTCCCAATGCCGGCTCAGCCAGAGGCCGAGATCTGCAGCTTGGCCATTGCGTGTTAAATTGCAACATCATTAGGAATAAACCAGAAAGTTACAGATAAGTCATCTGTCATATTCTTGTAGACCATTTGGTTCAAAGCAGTTTATGAGTTGAACTAAATAAAAGAGTGATTTCTGTACAAATATGTGAGAAATTAGATCATTTTGTAGAAGCACCAGGAGCAAATTAAACACACACACACACATTTTAAAACCTACCCACTCTTAACAGCCTAGACCCCAGATGACCATTGCAGGGAGGAAGGAATTGAGTGGAACTGAGAAAGAACGTGGCAGCTTTGGTGGCCATTTTCAGCCTGTAGCTTTAAAGCTTCTATTATTTGTCAAGAATACAGCAGTCTCCCCTCAACTGCAGTTTTACTCCCCATGGTTTGTTTCCTATTGTCAACCTTGGTCCAAAAATATTAAATAGAAAATGCCAGAAATAAACAATTCATAAGCTTTAAATTGCATGCCCAGATGATTCAGTGCTGTCCGAGGTTTCAGGCGTTCCCCGGGGGGGGGGGGGGGGTCTTTTAACATATCCCCGCAGACAATGACTGATTGCTCATAGGCAGTTTCTCACCCATTTTTATTGTTGCAAGAAGCCAGTACAGCCTGCAGTAGAAAGTGCTTTCCTGAGTTTTCATTTATTTTTCTTTTAAGTAATCATTCAATAGAAAGACTTTCCTATGTATAGGCCTTTTCCTACTACTTTCCAATCTTAGAAACATACATATATTCTAAGCAATTTGCATCTGAAAAGTAATATCTCCTTTTGGTATCACTTCAGGTCCCTAAACCTTTTTCTGGCCCACAAAGACTGCACTCTTCCAATCCTAATCTGTCAACACTGGACTTTGGAGAAGAGAAAAACTATTCTGATGGCTCTGAGACCTCATCTGAGTTTTCTAAAATGCAGGAAGATCTGTGTCATATCGCCCATAAAGGTGAGTGAGCTTGCTTTCTTCTTAAGGTGTCTAATGGAAATGTTAAATGCACTTCTGAATGTAGGCTGTCCTTGGAGAGGGGACCTTAGTAGGTTAATTTGCTGATCTATGAGATTTTAGGCAACCCAATTTTTATTTTATTTTATGTGCCTGGGAGTAGGGATTGTACTGGCAAAAAGTTTTTTTTTTTTTAACATTACCATTAGGGGGAATAGTGAGAGCATTAGGTATAATTTAAGAGTTGAGCAATTTATATGTTGCTGATGGGGGTGCAAATTGGTACTGTTCTGGAGTACACTATGATATTATGTTTCAACTTTAAAAAAAAATCTGCCTATTCAGTAACTCCACTTTAAAGAAATCATTTGTAGGAATTAAAATTTATTCAATTAAAGATATGCATTGTAGCATTGCTTATCACATCAAAAATTAGAAATAGATGTTCAACATCATTAGCCATTAGGAAATGCAAATTAAAATTGTGCTATTACCACACACCTGTAAGAATCGCTAACACTAAAAAAAAGTACTGACAGCACCAACTGATGGTGAGAATACAGAGAAACTGGCTCTCATACATTGCTTGAGGTGATGCAAGATGGTATAGCCACTGTGTATAGCAGCCTGGAAATTTTGTATAAAAATAAACACACCATGAACCCAATATTCATTCACATTCCTGGGCCTTTATGCCAGAAATAAATATTAACTGAAATCCACAAAAAACAAACTGTACACAAATGTTCAGAGCAAGTTTATGTGTATTAGCCCAAAACTGAAACAATGCTCATGTTCTTCAACAGGTGAATGGTTAAACAAACTATGGTACATCCTTACAATGGAATACTACTCAGCAAAGAAAAGGAGCAAACTGTGGTTATGCACAAGAAGTTGAAGGGATCTCAAGGGCATTGTGCTGACTAAAAAGTCAATCTCGAAAGATTACATAATGTATGACTCCACTTACTAACAGTTTTGGAGTGATAAAATTAGAGAGATGGAGAAGAGATTAGTGGCTGTCAGAGGTTACAGACAAGGAGGAAAGGGCTGGGGGGAAGTATGGGTGTGATTTTAAAGGTTAGAAAGAGGGACTTGGTGGTGATGGAAAGTTCTGTCTCCTGATTCTGATGGTGGTTCATGAATCTACACGTGTGATAAAATTACATTGACCTATATTTACGCACATGGACACAAATAAGAGCATGTGGAACTGGTGAAATCTGGATAAGAGCTGTCAGCTCTCCCAATGTCAGTTTCCTGGTTTCGATGCTGTGCCATAGTTATGTGAGACATTACTACTGTGGGGACCTGGGTGTAGGGTGCTCAGGACTTCTCTGTATGGTTTTTGTAACTTTCTGGGAGTCGATAATGATTTCAAAATAGAAAGCTTTAAAAAATTAGAAATAACTGAAATGCCCCACAGTTGAGGGACTAGATTTTTTTTAATGTAATAGAATCATATGACAGAAGAGTCCGTAGTCACATAATACTAACAGCTAGCTTCTTCCAAAGTCCAAGCCGTCTGTCAGGTATTTGTTAAGCGCTTTACATGCACTGTCTCATTGATTCTAGCAACAGCCTATGGAGTAGGTGTTGCTGTCTTCTACAGTTAGGAAATCACACAGGTAGGAAACCTGAGGCTTAGAGAAGCCAAGGAACACCCTGAGGGTCATGTGGTAGAAAGCAGCCATTCTGAGACTTGAATCCTAACTGGCCTGACCCCGGAGTCTGCACTCCTCCCTTGGTGTCTCAACACGCTTACAGATGGGGCAGCCAGGGTTATTTTTATTGAGACAGAAAGATGCTCATAGCACGTCGTTGACTAAAAATATAAGGTCACAAACAATCTATAGGTACGGTCCCAATTTTTCAGAAGAAATAAATTATATAAGCCTGGTGTACACAGATACACTCAAAAGTCTAGAAGGAGATACACCAGCATTTTTGTGATGGAGGCTGGAGTAATAAATACTTATCTTCTTTGTGCTTCTCTTTTAAATTTCATATATTAATCATTTTTTCACTTTTGTAAAATTGTTGTTCAAGTACAGTTGTCTCCATTCCCCCCCCCACTCCCACCCCTCCCCGTTCCACCTACCCCCACCTCCTAACCCTCAACCCTACCCCTTTGATTCTGCCCATGTGCCCTTTATACATCATTTTTAAAGGAGAAAATGGGTTAATTTTTTTTAATGGGAGGGCTGTGTTTACTGTAGGAAAGAAGACATTCCCTCTCTTGCCTTGCTCTCCTAGACCTGTGTTTCTCTTCCTTCCCATTACTGATTCCTTCAGCTCTCTTTTCCCTTACCCTACAAACCTAAAACACGTTGGCTGTGAGGAAGCCAACTTCTGTCATTTTATGGTCTTTGCAATTCCCACCTCAAACTGTGGTCCTGGTTCTTATTAGGACATTGTCAGTGTTTTGCAGTGCTGTTACATGATCCATCTGTGGAATGGGTGGAAGTACTACCCTGGCCTTTAAACAAGACTCTTCTCGCGTCCCCTTGTATGTTCTCTACTATTAAAGGATCAGTTATAACCAGGGCATTGCATGTTAGGTTTGGAGGGAGGAAATGCCTATAAAGCATTATTACTTTTTAATAATATGAACTGTCTTTTTAAAAGTGGGAAAATCATTCTCCCCGCAGAAGGGAAATAGCCCAGCTTTAACCTACACTGAAGAAGCTGCTTCCCCAGCAGGAGAGGGCTATTGAGAGGATCCATCGATCCCGTCCTCCTACAGAGACTCAGACTCATAGACAGTCTCTAATGGCCTCAGCCAGCTGTTCTGTCTCTCGGGCTTTGTGAATGCCCACTGGCTGCAGAGCTACCACATACCTAGACAAGGTCAAGGTCTGTGTTCCCAGGAAGGCTGGGGCGCACTTATTTCACAACAGCCAGCACCTGGTGGGCTTACAGACAGTGACTTTCACAGGGAGCCTGATGAACTGCGGTCCCTTCCTGCTGTATTAACACCCACACAGAGACTTTAGGATCTCAGGGGTCTCTTCCACGGGCTGTAACTCAGAGGCCTCATGGACTAAAGTCTGCTCTCAGGTTTGCCCGAAGTCCATGACCTTCATGCTTTCTCGCTCCCATACATTTCTTCCGGCATAAGCCTGATTTTGTTGCTGACACTTTTAACTGCACTTTCTTGACCATATTGCTAATTTATTGCCTATTTTCCAGCACAGTTGAACTAAAGCCAAGAATTCTACTGATTTTGTAACCTGCTATATACCCATTGTTTCTTCAACTTGTTAAATTGCATTGGAATTCTCCCTGTTGTGTAGAAGTTAGAGCAAATGGTAGGCAACCAATATATAACCATCATAAAATGTGCTTGTTATGTTTTATAGACTATAAATTTGTTTTTTATGGTATATCTTTTAACTAATTCTCATTGGTTCATGTGTCTGGCTTTGTGTTTATGCTGACCCATAAAGAATAAAAAGTCCTAAGATCTAAAAGTCATAAGTAATTTACACAGCATATATTAGCCATCACATTCCCCAAATTGTACTTTATGGAACACTTTACCCATAAAACGCTTTGAAAACAAAAGATTTAAAATGTCTGGAGGACGTTGTTGACTGTAGTTTCCTTTGCAGTTATGCAAGAGGCGATAAATATTAAAGGTCCTGATAAGTCAGTCATGCAGAAGTTCCATTAGCTCATTTAAGTCAATTATTTGCAATGTCATTTGGGGAATTCTCCCCCTCCTCTCCAAACAGCTATCAGCTGTTATCACGATGGAGCTAAAATTTCTTAAGAACATACTTCAGGAACACTGCAAATAACAAGCCTCCTTGGAGCTAGCCCTCCACGCCGGCTGAGTCAGAAGGCAGGCCTCCATCCTGCGCCGCCTCTGTGGCGGACTGGCTGTGGGACTTCGGCCACGCTGGACCTCCCTGGGCCTCAGCAGCCGCGTCAGTTAAACGTCCTAAGTGGTCGTCCTGACTCTTCTAGCTCTCTGATTCTGCAGTGGTCTTCCATGATTAATTTGCACTGAATAGAAATCATTCATACTGTTGCGTATTGTTAGAGGATATTTTATGAGAGTGTTCTAGTAGTGACAGGAACTGAACTGACTGAACTTGGGGAGCAGATTTAGGATGGGAAGCGAGGAGTAGTATAGGACTGGGGTCAGGGTGCTCCAGATCAAAGTGGAAGTTCACATTCTCCCTTGGAAGGGAAAAAATGAGGTTTTACAGATACTTCTGCAGTCTTTGGAAGGTATTTTCAGTGAGAGAAATCTTCATTTGCAAATGTAAAGGCTAACAATAGAAAAAAATTAAACTCTATTAAATTTAATATTCTATTGCTTTTGGATCTCTTCCTGTGTTGAGTTTTAACTGAGTGATCATTTTTTTTATTTATGTACTTATTTATTTTTATTTTTAAATTAAATTTATTGGGGTGATATTGGTTAATAAGATTATTCTAGGTTTCAAGTGCACAATTCTGTGATGCATCATCTTTATATTGCATTGTGTGTTTACCCCCCAAAGTCAAACTGAGTGGTCACTTTTTTAATGGTTTTGAGCATATGGAAGCATTGAATAAAAAGCCAAGTATGTCACAGTGATATCATTTTCATCAATTAAAAGCCAAAAGATATATACTCAAATATGGCTTAAAGAAAAGCCATAATATTTATCAAACATAATTTAGCATAAAGATCTTCTAAGCAATTGTATTTCTATAAATAATCAGTAAGTAGGACCATTTAATTAAATCACTCTGTACGTTTAAATTTAAAGAACCATTTAGATAAAATATAGGTTAGAAAGCATTTTAAAACCCTCGACATTCAGTGAGGTTTGAAAATTAAGGAACCCAGATTACCAAAGATCAAACCACCCCAGATAGTTTAGGGATGTTAACATTCTAAAGAAAATTCACCAAAATGTGGTTTTAATTCAAAACATGGAAGGGTAAATAATGAGTCCTACTGTATGTTGGATGCTATATAATAGCATATTTTTTCACTGTTTCCTTAAAGCATTCTTGAGATATGGGCATCACCCACACATATATAGGTGAAAACTGATGGTTTGTCTGATATCTAAACAGTAACTAAGTGGTAGAGGCAGGTCGTGGGTCACATTTGCCTTATTACAAAATTTCTTAACCTTGTAGCACACTGCCACTGGAAAGGTGACATCCGTGATTTTCCTGTCTTCCTCAAGACCTTACCCCTTTCTGATCCTGAGAAACTCCCAGAGGAGCATATTAAGAAATAGCGCGCAGAATATAGGTGTCTCTCAACACCAGCCATGGCCTTCCACACATACTGCCCGTACTCTCACCACGTGGCTTCCATGCCGTCCTTTTATTGAGCTGATAGAGATGGTAAAGGTAGTGACCACGAAGTGTCAGCTGTATGATGCCTATGGCGTTCTGTTCTGTCAGAGGCTCAGCCCAAGTCCCTCTAAGTACAGTGAGGGGATCTGAGAAATGGCTGAAGATAGCCTGGGAGAGAGATGAGTAAACCAAGATGCCAGAATTGCCTTCCAATATTTGAAAACTTCAGGAGAGAGGAAGTAGTTGTTTGCCAATGAGGAGCCACTGGGGTCAATGTCAAGTTAGGAACGCAAAGGACTTCCTGACCCCAGAAGAGTGGACCGCTTCAGGAGACAGCGAATGCTCTGAGAAGCGTGGAACCAAAGACCGTTCGACAAGGACTTTGCAGGTGGAGAGCTGCTGGTCATTCTGTGTGGCGGTGGCCTTCACAATCATTGAGGTTCAGTGCAGTTGTGAGCGCCTAAGACTTTTATGTGGTCTTGTTTGTTATCAGATACCCACTGATGCGATACAGCCATTTATCGTTCTTTTTCTCTGGCATCATGTTAGAAATCGATAAGGAAGCTCTCCCACCACAGAGAATATTCCTGACCTCTGAGATTCTGTGTCTTCAGTGATTAATGTAAATATACCTCCTATGAGCAGCCTTTAGTCATCGCTCTCTGTGTGCAAGGTCGTGAGGCTGCCGTGAAGGACTATTTTAATGTCCCCTGAGTGAGCCTAAGCAGTCATTGAAGAAATTTAGTGCTTGGGGACCCGGGCTTCTGAGCCCCCTTTGTTATGTGGCTTAGAGAGTGCTTTACACCTTAAAATTAAATACAGTGACTATGCCCTGGCCAGTGTGGCTCAGTTGGTTGGAGCAGCGTCCCATAAAATGGAAGGTCACAGGTTTGATTCCTGGTCAGGGCATGTACCTACATTGTGGGTTGAGTCCCAGGTAGGAGAGCATACGGGAGGCAACCAATTGATGTTTCTCTCTCTCTCTCCTTCCCTTCCCTTCCCTCCACCCTCAGAAAGAAAGAAAGAAAGAAAGAGAGAAAGAAAGAAAGAGAGAAAGAGAGAAAGAGAGAAAGAGAGAAAGAGAGAAAGAGAGAAAGAGAGAAAGAGAGAAAGAGAGAAAGAGAGAAAGAGAGAAAGAGAGAAAGAGAGAAAGAAAGAAACTATATGAGGTTCTTCCTGCTAACTTTATGCCCACCACAGTCCTATCAGCTATACATTTTGAACCAAATGGTGTATGTTCTACCAATTGAAAAATTTTAATAGGAATCTTCCAGTGTGGTTGACTGCCTAGCATTAGTGCAGGCCATCTGGAAGCCAGAGGAATTGATTTAGTAAAGTGGCGACCAGCTGAGTGCCACGTTTATTTAATTTATAGCAATAAATAAGACAGTGAAAAAAATTTTTTTTGCAATTAGGTAAGGTGATGAATGTTAACTAGACTTACTACACTGATCATTTTGCAGTGTGTACAAATATTGAATCATTTTGTTGTACACCTGAAACGAATGTTATATTATTGATTTTACCTCAATTTTAAATAGGAAAAATTCTAATAATAAACTAGAGAAACTTCAAAATAATGGCAGCTCCCCAGGACCCACTCAGCTGGGTGGTGTGTTCTGCGGAGTCGCACAGGCTGGGAGGGGGCTGAGGACACCAGAGGCCGTGACTCTGCTGGGGGCTCGGCGCTTTCCAGCTGAGTCTGCTCTTCCACTGCTCCACAGTGTCTGGTCAATCCCTCACTCATAGAGCCTCTGCCCTGCATGCAGTTATTTGTAGGCGTTGTCCTGGCAACAGACGAAAGCATCCCCCTAAAGCTGCTGCCTGTATTTCAGGTGACCGCAGTCTCCACCATTGACCTTGTCCTGCGCTTCTCTCCTCACCATCCCTGTTACTATCACAGTAACTTTTGTTATTTATTACGTGCTCTGCATTGGGCTAGTGCTTTACTGGCTTTATCCTATGAATCCCCTAATGGTCTTAGGAAGTAAACGCTATTATCATCCCCATCTGCAAATGAGGAAACTGCGTCATCATACACTTGCCCATGGTCACAGGGCGAGTGAGGGATGGAGCTGGGAGAGTCCAGGGCTGGTGCTGGAGCCCACAGTGCTGCTGGTCACTCTGTGGGGCTGCCCACCATTTCAGCACAATCGAACCCTTTAAATCAAAGAGCTGAGTGTGTTCCATAGACGTTATTAGAAAATTTAGTACCTATTGACCTGTGACCTCTGCCTTGTGTAGACAGAAGCACCACAATTTGTGTGTTTTTAAACAAAGTTTATTTGTGCTGTGACTGTGGACATGCTCGAAGTCTTCTGCTCAACACCGCGACCTCCGACCATTTCAGTGGCAGCCCGCGGGAAGGTCCGGTCGTCCTCATGGCTGCGAATGGAAAGAAGCCAGCCAATGACTCGTATATAGTTCCCGTGATACTAAGTGGGCCACTCTTGAGTAACTGTCTCTAGAAAATCCAAACCCATGGAATTCAACAATACACCAGGCTATTTGAGAAGAAGTACGTCTCGTTCTTCCTGCCCTTCTAAAACAAAGTATAATGAAGGAGATGGGAGAGATAATATTCAGGTGTGATGTCCATCACCAATAATTTAGATGGCACTTTCCTCATTTGTAGGATGTAATTTGTACATTCTGTGCTCAACACCTGATGAATTGTTTTGCTGTATGTTTAGTGGGTGTTTTAAATTGAATTCATTGGGGTGGCATTGGTTAATAAAACCATACAGGTTTCAAGTATACAACTCTATACCACAGCACTGCATACTGCATTGTGTGCTCAGCACCCCAGGTCAAGTCTCCTCCGCCACCATTTAGCCCCACTCTGCCCTCTTCCACCTCCCCCCACCCCCCTTCCCTTTGGCAGTCACCATCCTATTGTCTGTGTCTATGTGGATCTTTAATCCCTTCAATTTTTCACCCAACCCCCTGAGTGCCCTCCCCTCTGACAGCTTCTCTCCTCTGTATTTATGATTTCGTTTCTATTTTGTTGTTACATTATTTTGTTCATTAGAATCCACATATAAGTGAAATCAATCCTGTGGTATTTGTGTTGCTCTGACCAGCTTATTTCACTTAGCCTAATACTCTCCAGGTCCAGCCATGCTGTCGCAAAAAGTAAAATTTCTCTTTTACTGCTGAGTAGAATTCCATTGTGTAAATCAGGGCTTTTTCATCCACTCATCTGTTGATGGGCACTTGGGCTGTCTAAACGGCAGTGCCGGCATCTGAGTGCCTAATAGTGCTAAGCTCCCATTGTACCTGGGTACTCACTGAAGTAAGCAGAGTGGCTGACTGCCAGGTCAGAGGTGGGGTATTCTGGGTCAAGCAGCTGGAAAGACTAACAAGGAAGAGGGTAGGTAATACCTCATGTATTTTGAAATAATTTCAAACTTGCCAACAAGAATAATACAAATAACTCCTATATATATTTTACCCAAATTCACCATTTTTAATATTTTGCCACACATATTTTACCTCTTTCTACACATATACACATGCATGTGTGCTTATTTTTCTGAGTTGCGACAGTAGGAATCCTATGTCATGCCTTTTTTATGCATTTATGTCATAGTGTACATTTCCTAAGAGTAGGGGTATTCTTAACCACAGTTCAGTTATGAAATCCAGGAAATTCAGCATTGAAACAGTGCTGTTACCTCTCCTACCTCCTTACTCAAATGTTGTCAGTTATCCCAGTAATGTCCTTTAATAGCACTTTCCCCCTTCGGTATAGGATCTAGTTCACAGATAGCAAACACAAGGCCCATGGGCCAAATCCAGCCCTCCACCTTGTTTTATTTGGCCTGGCACCTTGTTTCTACCCGGTGGCAGCGCCAAGCTCCTTGCCCCTAGTTAAGGAGTAGTTACATTTACACAGTCCTAAAATTACATTCAGCCCTTTGAAGGCAACCACGAGGCTGATGTGGCCCTCAGTGAAAGAGTTTGACATCTGTGAGTTCTAGTCCATCAGGTACTGCATGTAATTGTCATTTAAAGGGGACTTGTTTAGTCCCCTTTAATTGGTAACAGTTCCTCAGCCTTTCTTTCTCTTTACTGAAATTGACATATAGGCCAACTTTTGAAAGTAGGATGTTCCTTATTTGAGGTTGTCTGATGTTTCCTCGTGATCATACTCAGATTGTCTATCCCTGGCCAGTGTGCAACAAAAACGACAGTGTGTCCGTTTCAGGGTGTTTTACCTCCCATGTAACACAAAGCCCATCTGACTCTCATTGGTGGTTAATTTTGGTCACCTAGTTAAGGTGCTGTTAGTTCCCCTACTGCATTGGTACTGTTTTTACTCTGAGAACCAATTAGCTTTGTTTTCAAACATTTCCAGTCTTAAAAGTAAAACTCTATTAATAAGAATCCAGAAGTATAGTCCTTTCAAGTGTCGAAACGTCTTGGTGATAAGTCATAAAATTATGGAATTTTATAGTGGGTAGGTGCTTTGGAATTGACAAATATGATTTAAAAAATTTTAACAGACTTTATTTTCTTAGAGCAATTTTAGGTTCACAGCAGAATTGAGCTTATAAAGCACTAGGTCAGCATATACAATCCCCCCCACCCCCCCCCACACACGGCCTCTCCCACTAGCAGCATCCCACCAGAGCGGTCCCTCTGTTCCGATCAGTACACCTACATTGAGACATCATTGTCACCCAGAGTCTGTAGGTTTCCTTAGGGTGCCCTCTCGGTGTTGTGCATTCCAGAGGTGTGTTTAAACAGTCAATTTAGACTGTGCCTTTCTTGTGCTCAAAATATTCAGGGCTGTTACTTTTCTAAGAAATACAGCTCTCTGTGTCTCGTTTTTAATCATGCCTCTTCCTTCATTCCTTCTTATAATGATTATATCTTTATAGTTTACTTCACTTTAAGGTCAGCTTTCAACACCATATCTGCGGAGAGAGAGAAACTGAAGCAGCTGATGGAGCAGGATGTCTCGTCCCCGTCGGCCCAGGTCGTCGGCCTGAAGCGCGCCCTGTCGTCCGTAAGTGCCACATCTTCACACGGAGACGCCTGACCATGGGTCCTGGCTCATGAATTTTCTGTACTTTCCACCTCCACGCTCGTGCTGAAAATTCATGAGAAAACCAAACAAATTATCTGAATGCTATTCTATCTGGCCTTTCGTCAGATCTTCTTAAAGGCCCAAACCAAGCCCACCCCGAATCCTAGTAGCTAGTATTTCATTGAGCATAAGATACTTCAGGTTTGGTTCCTCT
Organism: Tonatia bakeri; assembly: GCA_004024845.1. Lineage (NCBI taxonomy): Eukaryota > Metazoa > Chordata > Mammalia > Chiroptera > Phyllostomidae > Tonatia > Tonatia bakeri. Next base: position 89,153 of record PVIA01004220.1, read on the forward strand.
CTTTGTTTTGATTCTTCTCTCTCTGGAAAGCTTTTGTTGTGTGTTCATGTGTGTCTGACAGACACTGGTTTGCTAATGCTTACAAAAATCTGACAGTCGGGAGATTTCTGCACCTAAGACTTCACAAGCTTTGACTGACTTTCCAAATAACAGGCAGTAGAGCAAAATTTTAAATTCCCTCTCATCTTCTCTGCTGCACAGCAGCAATTCTGACTACCACTCTTTCAGAGACGTGAAAATTACAGTGGTACCTCGGTACTCGTCGTTAATTCGTTCTGGAACTTGTGATGAGTGCCGAACGAATTTTCCCCATGAAACATTTTCTTTCACGGGGTGTCATCATGACTCATACTATTTGCAGCAAGTGCGATGAGCCCCGAGCAAGCGCCAGGTGCTGAAACTTTTCCTCATCAAAATGTGGCGAGTACCAGGTTTGACAGGGGCTGAAGCCGACAGGTACTGGGGTATGATTGTATTTGATCTGATTTCATTTGATTTGATAGTACGGAACACTTAGCTCCCCCCACCTGCTGTCCCGCCCACGGGCAGAAAGAGACGAGCATTTGCATTGAAGGTCATCGTCTGCCTGTGTGACAACAAGAGAACCCCTGTCAAGCGCCAGATGTTTCCCAGTGGGCCACTCTGTCTTTCACTCCCTGTGTCCTTTTTGTCATCTACTCCAGTGCGTCCTTCGGGAGAGCTGGGCTCCCGTGAAGGGCTCCTAGAACTTCCTTTGAATGGCTGATATTGTCTGGCTGCTCCCTTTGTATCTACAGAAAGCTAGAGGACTTTTAAAATAGCAGACTTATTTGCTCCTGCTTTTGTTCCTGCTTTGGATTTCCTGTGGTAAAAGGAGAATGTGTGTGCACCTGTGAAATTATCATCTGAAGAAATACTAAACTTGCTATTTGGGCTCAGGGAGGGGACACGAATTCTAGGATCTTGTTTTCAGAAGCCACCTGAGCGAACGGGAACATATCCATTCGTGTTCCCTGTCACCATGCTACTGAGAAAGTGAAATAATTTTCCTGGTGCAATGTTCATGGTAAATGCATCACCAGTAGTACCTAATAAAACACTTCAGGAATATTCACTCGGTTGAACATTGCAAGAATGTTACCTTTGAAAGAAATAAGAAATAATGTGGACTGACCTCATGTATAGAGTCTTAATGATGTCTGCCTTGAGGAGCTCTGGGGTCTTCAAGGTCAGAGACAGAAACGCCACCTTTTGGCCTGTAGTAGCCCGCCTCACACTGGGCGTTAACCTGGTTCGAGAGAAGCAAGGTGGTTCTTTTTTTCAAAGTTTATTTACTGGTAAAAAAGCATTTTTTATTGTTCCCAGTAGGTTGGCTTTCAGTGCTTTTAGAAGGCACCTCACTCTTATGGGCTCTCCAAGGCCCTTTCATTGTGGTCTTCCTCTCCTCTCCCTTCTCCCCGTGGAGGTCTGGCCTCCTCTAGGAAATCTGCTTGGCTGGTGGAGCCATTGAGATGCGTTTGGCCATGGTATCCCAGGCCAAAGGTGTCATTACCTTCCCTAAAGGATTCCCCCTCACCTCTATTCAGGATCATGGAAACTTAAGCTGCATCAGAAGATTCTTTCCTTTTGGTCTTGGATCCCCAATGGAGTTGTCTCGGGGCCATCAGACTGGTTATGTTGTGCTGTACGTGCAGTCTTGACATTTTTCTTTTTCTGCCTGTAGCTTGCAAAGGAAAAAGAAGATAGTAAAATAACACATTTTTGAAGCCATAGTAGGATTCTAGCCACGGGTATAGATTCTAGCCACTTATGCTAAGATACCAGTGACACACCAGGCCAGAATAGTGTTGAGATTGTTGCTACTTGTAACATCTCTGTTCTGTGTGTTTAAGAAACTTTTACTCAGGGTTTCCTAAATGATTTTCGAGAATTTCCAAATAACCCATTCCATCCACAGGCACTAACAAATAAAACCAAAATCCTTGCTTGAGACCCTGGCCGTGGATTAGACAGGGCCACAGGCTTCTGTTTCTCAGCAGGGAGACCTGTGTGAGGGCCCTGGAAAGTGGGAGGCTCCGAGGCGCCTGGGAGAGCGTGGGGAAGACAGGGGGGGTGGGTCTGTGTGCGGGTGGCGAGGAGCTGATCGTGGGAGTGTCCGCGGAACTTGTTCCTTCCCAAAGGCAGAGCACTTGGAGAAGTGTTGGTCCAGAAGCATGAAGGGAACAACTTCCTTTGCCGTCAGGCCAGTTCCTTCCCGGGGGCGGGGGGGGGGGGGCGGGGGTGGGTTGGGGTAGGACATCAGCCCAGCCCAGGGCGAGATAAGAGAGGCCGGGGTGGGCGCCCATGTGTTCCCATCTCGCCCCCGCCCCTCATTGCCAGGGCCCTGGCTCTTAGCCCTGATCCAGGTAAGTGAATTGTTGTTGTTGTTTTTTTTAATCAAATATCTTAATCATAAAGAATAAATACAATAATCAACACCTATACTGGGAAACAATAAAATTAACCCTCCACAAAATTCTACTTTCTAAGATTCAATTCAACTGGTGTGATTATTAAATAACATTAAAATATGGCCAATCATAAGGGGTGGGAGCAGCATCTTTTTTTAAAGATGAAAGAAGCTTGGAATCACTTGGGAGCAACTTACACAAAGAGACTGCAGTAGCCCTCTGTATCCACAGTTTCCACATCCACGGATTTAACCGACCAAGGATAGAAAATATTCTTTCAAAGAAATGCCACATTGTCGCTGAAATGTACTGTATAGTTGGGCCTACGATGGTCATGCTGATTGCAATGGCTGGGTCTGTACTGAACATATACAGACTTTTTCTTGCCATTATTCCCTAAACGATACAGTATAACTGTATATTATTTACATGGCATTTATATTGTATTTAGTATTATAAGTAATCTGGCGATGCTTTAAAGTATACAAGAAGATTTTATAAAAGGGACATGAGCATCCGTGGATCTGGGTATCAGTGGGGTCAGTCCCCTGGGGACACCGAGGGACACTGGACACAGCTGGGAAACCACTGGTCAGGAGAAGAGCTGAAGGTGTCTGTGATTTCCTTCCAAAAGAAAGCCTTACTAACAGCCCCTCCTCCCATCTCTGGAAATGGGACTAGAGAAGGGCCACTGCTTCCAGAGTTTTCTATCTTTCATTTCCCAGGCATCTCAGAACCGGTGTCCTGCTGGGTAGCACTCCAGGAGAAAAGCCCACCAGGACGTGCCCCCTCAGGGCTCTTGCACTGGGCCCACTGCAGCGGTTTTCTGAAATGCTATTTTTAACGTGTTCCAGGCCCTAGCACAAAACACAGACCTTAAAGAACGCTTATGCAGAATCCATGCTGAGTCTCTGCTGCTCGACCCCCCGGCTGCTGCCAGGTCGGCGGACAGTCTGGCAGAGGTGGGTAAGGCTTCTCCTCCGCTGACGTCTCTGTGGTCCCCCTGCCTCCCCCCAGAGGGCGGCTTGCACCCACGCCGCGCCCACAGCGGCTGGGTGCCCAGGCTTTCCTGATTCTGCTGCTACCTGCATGTTGAAGACTGTTCCCCCCCAGAACTCTTCTTCCCTTCGTGTTTCTTGTCCCACTTTTCTCCTGAGTACCCCCCCGTTCCACTAGGTGTGACTCCTGCGGGGACTGTGGAGAGACGAACATTTTCTCCTCTTACTTCTGAGGAAGCCCGGATGTCCCTGACCTAAGCCTCCTGGGTCCCCGCCAGCATCTGCACTTCCTCTGGGAGGCCCCCTCTCTTTCTTCTTGGCTGGTCCCCTCTTCCGTTCCTGTGATTTTTCTCTTTTCTTTCCTTTTAAAAGCACAGCCTTACCCAATGAGGGAAAAAATACTCTTACTGCAACTGAAGGGTGTTGACCAGTTAAGAGTACCTTAAAAATGTCTTATCTCAAGACTTGAGGTGTTCATCTAAAATACTCTTTCAATGTGTTTTTAGTGAGAAATTTCAGAAAAATACAAATGAATTGTTCAAGAAATGGAAAAGGGTAATTAGGGTTAAATCTGTTTTTAGCTATCTCTCATATTTATATGCCTGCCTCCGATATGCTAAATATTTTATGCACAAATTTATTAGACTGAGTGCATTTCAAATAAAAAATAAGGAAGGTAACATACAAGGTGCATGTGTGTACATTTTAAAAGGAATTTCTAATATCTAATCCATCTTTCTCCTCTTCCTGTCCTCAAAGAAAACAAAACCTCACACAATCCCTTCACTCCTTGGGAGGCTGCGGTGTGACCTTGAGGAGAGACTAAAATCAGTGGGTGCCCAGCCTGCCACGCCCAGGGGCCCAGTGGCCTTCAGGGTCATTTGGAGCACAGATGGCCACGTGCTGGTGGGTGGGACCCTCTCTTCTGATGAGGGAGGTGCCTTCTCTCCACAGTGCTCACAGGCCTCTTACTACTTCTGAGACCTGGTCTTGGTTGCCTGTGAAATCCCTCTGTACAGTCGCTCCCCCCAAGAGATCTTTTCAGTCGTTCTGGCCCAGACTGAGACCGAGTCTCCTGCAGGCTTGAGCACCTCCACGTTACCTGGGGCAGCCTTCGCTGTCGGCCTGCGCCAGGAAAAAACGGGATCGAACAGGCTCAAAAACCAAGGGGAGGGAGATGGATTATTCAGTCAGTTAGGTGGGCACAGCACAAAGGGTATTTAGAGAGTGGTTTGCATCTCCCATGGAACACTAAAATGAATCACCGGTGAATTTGAGTTAAATATAAAAATTCAAACTGAAAAATAGTGAGTTAAATATTTATCAAAGGCCTTAGAGTAGGGAGGACTTCCTAACAGTTGAAGCAATAGGAACAATTACGAAAGACATGCTGAGTGGATATGGCTATCGTTTTTCCGGGGGGGGGGGGGGGGAGAAATGGTGTGTGTGAAAAAAACAATGCATGTGATAGAGCAGGAATAATGTTTTCAGTGAAAAATGACAAAATTAGCTAGTGCTAAGGAGGTGGTAATGTATTTAATGCTTAAATCATTGATAAATAATAGCAAGCAACTTAAGACCTCAACAAGTAAATGGGGAAAGAGAAACAATTCATCAAAACCCCTAAATACAGATAATTCTTTAAAAACTTTTTATTTAGTAATACTTATAAATTCATAGGAAGTTGTAAAGAAATGCAGAGGGAGGGCTCATGTACCTAGCCTCCTCCAAAATTAACATCTCGACATGTAGTTTTTTAAAAGGGAAAAAAGTTCAACCTAATTCTTAACAGACAAATGCCAATTAAAATAATCAGATTAGCAACAAAATATGTCTAACGTATTTGGTGCCCTTATAGATGTAGAGAAAATAGAGGTTCTCTTACTTGTTGATGTAATTAGGTAATGTGTATTTTGCCTTAAACATTTTAATAATGCTTCTGAGAACTGATTTTAGGGAATAATGAAATGTAATCAAAGACACATTTGCAAACATGTTCACCATCTTCCCAAATTTGGAAACGCCCTTAATTTCCAGTGAAGGAATTGGTTCTCTGTGGCACACAATTAAAGTAGAATGATGCCTGTCGACTGAAGCTCATTGTCTCCGAGAACTCTTACCCGCCAGGGGAAAAGGTCACGGTATGATGTTAAGTGAATATGGCAGACCACCCAAGACTTTGTACAGTGCGATCCCAATTTTTCAAACTTAAAAAAAATCCATATACAAATATTTTAATACAAAACATATACCAACAGATCAATAGGAGCCACATCTGGGTGATGAACCTCGATCTGATGTTTATTAACTTTTTGCATTTTCTGTTTTGAACACATTACTTTTGTCTTCAGAAGAAAGGTTATTTTTGAAAATAATTATTATGATGCAGTGTTTGGGGGAAGTTTATAGAATTAGGTGGATATTTCAAAGGCAGTTATTTCAAAGCAAAACTCTATGTAGAAAAAGGATTGTAGAGAAACGTATCAAAACAGTTGCAGTGGTGGCTTTAATGTGCAGGAACCGTGTGTTCCTCTCCTCCCCGCTCTCCGTTTACTTATCCTGTCGTAGCGTAAAAAGTACATAAACAGCTGCTCCTGCCTTACAGACTTCAGGGGATGTTATTTAATTGAACCGACTAGATTAATATTTTTTTACTGTTGTTCAAGTACAGTGGTGTCCAGATTAATATTTTAACACATGAGGTCCTGTGTTGCACAAGACCCTGTGAGTTCAATAGGTATTTTCAGGAAGCAGCCAAGAAATCCTTCTGATGCATCAGTCTAGGCGAAAGGCAGAGAGCGTGTGAGTGACTGGTAATAAATTAATGAGTAGAACGGGTAAATAAATCATTAGAGTCTTATGTGGCAGTGGCTCACCACAGACAGGACAACTCCGCTGCTTCAGCAATTCGGGGAGCTCCGTTACTCACCCCAGTGTCTCCCCTTGTGAGCGGGGAGGCCTTTGGTTTGCAGGTGGCAGCGGAGGTGTGTAATTTACAGGTCCTGCAGTGATCCTTTACTTGGATAGAGAAGAAGCCTGCTTTCCAGAAAGCTGTATGGAAAGCTCTGGGTGCTGTGGCTCAGTGGACTGAGCGCCTGCCTATGAACCAAAGGGTCGCTGGTTTCCCAGTCAGGGCACATGCCTGGGTTGTGCACCAGGTCAGGTCCCCAGTAGGGGGCACATGAGGGGCCACCTCACATTGACATTTCTCTTCCTCTCTCTCTCTCTGGTCCCCTGTCTAAAATAAATAAATAAAATCTTAAAAACAAAAAAAGGAAAGCTGGGGTGGATATTAAAATGGGTAGGATCTTTCAATGAATACCTTGGGCCAGCTGTCATAGGAAGGATCCAAAAGGAAAGGAGACACATTTAAATGTGTCCCTGGAGTAAACATTTCATAAAGAGACCACTTGCCCTTTATTAATTATGAAAACCTGCTGTACCCCTCCTGTTTTAGCATCCCCATCATGGGTATAATTTGTTTATGAGGCTGAGAAGCGTGTTCTGAACTTGTAAAACTTCTGGGGAAGACAAATCTGCTATAGAAGCAGCAACTTTGTCGGCCCAGTGAGAAATGGGAACTATTGGGAAGTTCAGGACAACAATCTTCTCCATTTGAAAGGAATTGAATCCTCATGTCCTGAGTCTGTGCTCATTCCTCAAGGTCAAGTCAGGTGTCACCTCTTCTGGGAAGCCCTCTCCACACCAAAGTCCCCTGACAGACTCAATCTCACCTTCCTCTTCACTTCTAGAATCTTTATGCTCCACGGTCTTGGTCTTGTGTACTGGATGCGTTCTCTGCCAAGCTCATTCAGGCCAGAAACCGGGTCTTACCCATCATTGTGTCCCTCTGTGGTCAGCACAAAGCAGTTGCTCAATTTGTTGAGGCAAATTGAATTTTCACTTACAACTTGAATAGAAAGCACATTCTATTGCACAGGTGGCAAACACAAGGCCCGCAGGCCAAATCCAGCCCTCCACCTTGTTATATCCAGCCTGGCACCTTGTTTCTACCCGGTGGCAGCACCGAGCTGTTGTTTAACTGTTAAGGAGTAGTTTATACATTTATACAGTCCTAAAATTACACTCGGCCCTTTGAAGGCAACCACGAGGCTGATGTGGCCCCCAGTGACAATGGGTTTAACATCCCTGCTCTAGTGGGAAAGTCTAGAGCTTTGCCCAGTGAAGAAGGAGATGGAGAGCCAGGCCAGATGAGAAAATCGTGATATTCTGTTGTGTTATTTATGCGTAGTGGCTTCTGAGGGGGACCGGGAATTTCCTTCCCTCAAAGAGTCATTGTGGTTGGAGAGACAGAAAAGAGTTTATCTCATTCATCCATGAATAATGAATGATCTGCCACCAGGGGCACTTCTGGACCAAACACACTGTTCACTTGCCAACGGACGGCTCGAAAGCAGCTTGTTGGCTCAGTGAACACGTGCGGCAGACGAAAGCTGCATCGCTCTGACCCAGCCACGCAAACACATGCATTCAGTACAATTCAGAGGAAATTTCAAACATCCTGCAGTGGCAGAAAATAAGAGGATGTGATTCAGAGAGCGTTGGAATTTTTTTCTCTTACGTGGGACAAAGACCGACTTGGACAGTCTTTTTCTGCTTCGAGTTTGCTCATGTGCCTGAGCAGCTGGCGATGTGCCTGTACGTGAGGTGCCCGTTGGGAGGAGACCTTCATTTTTCATTTTATTTTGTGTGAGGCTTGTTTCTCCTCCGCTCTGGAGCTAACCTCTGATTCGAGCTGCCTGTTCGCATGGGCCTGTGACCTTGCATATCGTGCAGCAGAATCAGTTGTTTATTTTGCTGCTCTGGAGACTGTTTCTAAATATATGTATTTTTGTCTTCGTGTTCAATAGGAAAACTCCACAGATGACAACCGACCTCTGGTCCATCAGCTTTCCAATGAGAGTCGACTGTCCATCACGGACTCCCTTTCAGAGTTTTTTGATGCACAGGAAGTTCTGTTATCTCCAAGCTCTTCAGAAAATGAGGTTTGAGCACTGTTTCCAGTTAGGTGCCCCAGAATCTCTCTGGTTGCTTTACCCGTTCTCTTGATGCCCATATTTAGAAACACTAAACTCCATTGCTGCTTTCTACTATTATATTCTGAGGATCTTCTTATAACTCATACCCCTCTTCCAAAACACAAAAGGATACAAGATCTTAGAGAAAAAAGTTTGTAAAAGTAGGTGTTGAACACTTCCTTATTTCTGTTACCTGATTTGTTATCCCTCTTTTCAATTACGTTAATCATTTTGACTCTTAGCTATTTGATAATGTACTACTTCTATTACAGGGCCAGAAATTAGCATCTTGTATTTTTTTATCATTGAATTTGACCTATATTAATTTATAGCACACTATTATTGTGTCATTATACTGTTGTAATGTGGTTATTATAATAACTTATAATATATAACAATGTTGTTTTAAGTTGATGCATAAAAGCATACTTTCCTGAGTAGGTGGTATCATAGTTGGCATTGCTGTGTATGAGTGTGAATTGGTAATTTTACCCCTTTAGTATAGATGCACTAATTTTGTTTATTAATTTCTATAGAAGATTCTTTTTGCACGAAGAGTTCAAAGACAAATTGTAACTCATTCTACCTAAGCACTAAAAAATTCTGGAAATGCAACTTGAATTAATAAGAATTTTAGTAACACCTAATATGTTGAGTTTACCTGTGTTTTCCTTGTGAGAATGAGTCAAGAAAGTTGGAGGATTTTAACAACAGGTGTTCACTGGGGACACCTCCTGTGCAGACAGGTGTATGCGCCTGAATAAAAAGAGCATCCAAAATTAGGTCTCTAGGTTTGCAATGTGGGATTCAAGCTGCTTGATGATTAGTGAATGTGTTATGAAAATCTGGCTTATTTACTCTCATTCTAAGGTTTATTATTTCTTCTTTCTCATAGGTTTCTGAGGATGATTCGTATGTCAGCGACATAAGTGATAACCTTTCCCTGGACAATCTCAGTAATGATTTAGATAATGAGAGACAAACTGTGGGTAAGATTTAAATTATTTGATCTCTACAAGCTTGGATCTTTTTGGATTACTAATAAACATATGCCAATTATATAAACTCAAAGATTAATGCAACAGATATCTCTTATATGGTCATTCTTTCTGCAAACATATTAGAATATAACTTTTTGTCTTGAGTTTCTAGTGGTTTTTATAATTTAGGAATTCTATAGGGCTTATATAGTAAACATTCTCTTGTGAGTAGTAATTTAGATTCAGATTCTTTAAGATAACACATATAAAAGTAATAAACTTACATCTCCAAGAAGTGGGGGCCCTCAAGTTATCCTAAGATGTTCATTTATTACTGGTTGATCCCAGGAGTAGAAATGATGCCCAGGAAATGTTGTCTGAACCACGGGGTACCTAGAGTATCTGGCTATTCCCAAACAGCTGTGATTTAGCAGTTCTGTGAGCAGACTGAAGTCTGTTTAGTAAGGTGCCCTTACGAGGGATCTGCCCACTGGACCGTTCTCTGCAAGAGTACTGTAGCATCATTGACTCCCATTCTTGGTACGCTGTGCACCTTGGATATCTAGGTTTGTCTGAGCCATGCCTTGGATACCAAGAGTACCACCTGCTTTCTCATTTACAGGGAGGACAGGGACTGGGTCAGGTCCTTCTTGATATTTTAGTGCTTCCCAGCTCAGTAAGCATGTGTGAAATATGAGTTGAGTTGTTACCTGAATGCCAATGAGCCTACTCTTTGGGGACCACAGGAAAGGCAGGCCATTTGACCTCCCTCTGGAAGAATATCCTTTTAGCATCCCACCTGCTGGAAGTCAGATGCTCACTAGGTTCTATCTTGCTTGAAATGCTTCTGGAAAGATGAACCTTTTGGTGGAAAAGTCTAAGAATCAATCAGTGGTTCAAAGCAGAAGACTGGTATCATTAGGAGCTACTTGCTTTCTAGAAAAACAAGGTGAATTGAAAGAAAAATAAAGAAACATCCCTTAGTCCCTTGCCATATAGCACACGCACTAAAATGGAACTCACACTGTGGATGATGAAGTCCAGCAACTGAAGAAGCCCTCTTTGAGGCCTTAGGAAGGGGGCCAAGGTTCAGAGGTCAGAGTTGAGAACAGGGGGCTTGCCCTCGAACCTAAAACCACAGCTGTGCTGAGTAGACACCAGCCAGGAACCACATGTAAGAGGTTAGGGTTGGTTTTCTCTACGTTATCCACAGCCATTTTACTAGCATGCTGACCGACATTGCCTCGGACAAAGGGCTTAACCCAGCTTTCTGCTTTGGCAGTATTTGGAAACAAAGATAAATGCCCTCCAGTTGCTGAAGATTAGATTTCTAAATGTCAGTGCTCTACTGAAATGACTGGATGTATAAATAACTTTTGCAGGGGAGGGCAATGGGGGGTGCAGAATGGGGACAACTGTAATTGAAGAACAATAAACAAAGAAATAACTTTTGCATCCATGACACAAGTTTGCCTACAAAAGGAAATAGGATGGGATCAAGGCCTTGATACATTATTACCCTAAAATTTCTGAGCTCATTTTAAATGCTAGGCATTTGGAGTGCTTCCTACTGATGTCTTTCCCCCCAAAATCACATAGGAGCTGCACCATATGGGTGTTGTGGGGAGTTTAAGTCGTTAGGAGTACAGATTCAGGGGCAAGATTTCCTTGGTTTACTCCAGCTCTGCTTGTCACTGGTTGTGTGTTCTAGGGCAAGGACTTAACTGTTCTTCTGTACATCAGTATCTTCATTCATAAAGCGGGAATAATAGCACTGTTTACCTCAAGAGGTTGTTATAAAGAATAGGTGAGATAGCCCTGGCTGGTGTGGCTGAGTGGATTGAGTGCTGGCCTGTGAACCAAAGGGTCACCGGTTCAATTCCCAGTCAGAGCACATGCCTGGGTTGTGGGCAGTGTCCCCAGCAAGGGGCACACGAGAGGCAACCACACATTAATGTTTCTCTTCCTCTTTTCCTCCTTCCCTTCCCCTCTCTCTAAAAATAAATTAAATTAAAAATAAATAAAACTATTTTAAAAGAAAAAGAATAAGTGAGATAATGTGTACAATACTTGGGAGACTTGCTGCTGAGGGTAAAAGCTAGATTTGTATTAGCCATTAGTAGTAGTCGTAGAGTGCTCTTTCAAATTTAGATTAGTTTAATCTAAGAAAATATTTTGAAATTATATGGAAAACTGTTCTAAAAAACTCTAATCATTTGCAGCTATTTACTTGTGTAAATCAGATTTTTACCCACATTGAGCCATTAAAACAAATTCAACAATTAACTGGATGCTTAGATAAACATAGGACTGCAAAATAGGACCCCAGTTTCATTCATACCTTTCTGTTCATCAAAGCAGCTTCTTTATACAGAGTGATTGGCTTTATAAAGAATAACTGTTAAATATTTGTCTTTAACAAATATATATATATTCAAATATGATCAACTCACCACTTTCTCATAAACTGGTATAATGCAAAAGATTTCATTTGGAAATAGGGTCTGTTGGGATGGGAAAAGAATGCCAGAGCAGGAAGCAATGGAAGCTGTCACGAGGGAAAGGATTGACTGAGGCATGAAACGCAACATGCAAATGCTTCATTCATCAAGAAACCTCTGGACCAAACTGAAAGCAAATGGCAAATGGGGATTAAATTGTCAAACAAATATAAAAACAAAGGATTATGTCTCAATGTATAAATAGGAAAGCAGATGATTCCGAAAAGAAGAAATGTTCTTGAAAGCATTCCAAACCACACTAGGAAATTTCTAAACAGAATTTAAAAGCAAGAAGATAACACTGTCCGCCTTACAATTTGCCAAAAATTAAAAGCACACGATGACAGCTCTGAGAAGCCCTAGGAGTTGGGGGGACAGTCACACAGGCTGCTGATACACGGGAAATGGATACAGTCTTTTTGAGGAGCCCTCTGGTCATACGACTCAAAAGCCTAAAAATGTTCATGGTTTTTGGCATAGTAATCCCATTTCTATGTTTCCTATGAAAATAATGAGGTGATCAAATATCTAGGAATATGAACACTCACTACATTGTTGCATCATAGCAAAACATTGAGATAAACCCAAGACCAACAGTGGGCAAGTGATTCATTCAATTACAGTACTGTAGCGTGACATTTTATTTACAGTCATCAGGATGTTTTAGAAGAGTTTTGACTAGAATGGACAAATACTTATGTTACCGAGTAAGCAGGACAGAAATCTAGACATGTAATATGAGTTATATCCATGGAGAAAACACTAAGTGAAAATACTCCAAAATATAAATCACCACTATTTCTGGGTAGTGGGATAATGGAAGACTTTCATTTTCTTCATAATTATCCTGTAATAAACACAATTGTTTTTATCAGAATTTAAAGCGATTTTTAAACAAGATTTTAAAAGTTTTGGGGGTTTTTCCCCCCAGAATTTGAAGTGCTCTTTACAAAGAGTGTAAAAGTTAAAATAGTAACCTGCTCTGGCCATAGAAATCCAGTTTCCAGTTCCATTATAAGTGTGTGTATAGCATGAGGAACTAGCTTTTGAAGAGGAGCTTGAAGACCTCTGTGTGAATGCAGTCCACAAGTTATAGTGCCTGTAATTTTTGGTGCTTTAGTTGTGCAGAATTCTTTTTATCTTATGACTTTCCATCATATTCTGAATAACTGATTAATAGTAAAGCTGAGTATTTTTTAGGTAAGGTTTTCTTTATGGGTTTTTTAGAAAATAATGCAATGAAGTGAAAAGACTTATAAGACAACCAGGCTTATTTCCCTCTCAGAGCCGGTTCTCAGACGTGGTGGGCAAGCCAAGTCCAGAAGAAGAACGTGCTTGCCCGCGCCCTGCCCCAACACCAGCAACATCAGCGTGTGGAACATCCTGCGGAATAACATAGGGAAGGACCTGTCCAAAGTGGCCATGCCGGTGGAGCTGAACGAGCCCCTGAACACGCTGCAGAGGCTCTGCGAGGAGCTGGAGTACAGCGAGCTGCTGGACAAGGCCGCTCGGATCCCCGACCCCGTGGAGAGGATGGTGAGGACTCAGCCTGCCCACTGCGCCTGCGCCACACTCACTGCCCGGTGGAGCCAGCACCGCCAGAGCCAGAGCCGGAGCCAGGGCGCCAGTACCGTCTGGTGTTCCCTGGGATTGTTCTTTTGATAGTTCGTTTCTCACTGGCATCTGGTTCTCCTCTGCCTGGCTGTTTTCAGTCACCCTGTCAGGACTTGCCGTGTGGCGGGGAAGTGGGGGTGGGGGGCGCTTCTCCATGACAGCTGGTGCTCGGGGTAGTTCTGCTCTGTGGGGTTGTGCGGCTTCTTCCCCAAGCCTTCAGTGGGATTGTTCTGATCAGCCTGGCTAGAAAACACGTTTGTCTCCAGGGCTGTCTGGGTATTTATTTTTACTATCCGGCTGGACAGATTTAATTTCTCAAGCTGTTTTTTTTTCATCCAGGGTAAATTTCCCTTGAGGATGTTTTTGTTTATTTTTGGAATTGCCCAGGCTCCTGGATTTTCAGAAAATAACACAGAAGAGATTTTCACATAAGAAACATTCTTCTTCCCCCACCCCTTCTGATTCTACAGAGCTGGGTGTTTGTTTTTGTTGTTGTTGTTTGATTCTATAGAGCTTTTTCCTTTTTTTTTTGAAGTTCATCCTAGGAAAATTCGCCTTCTGTTCTCTACTCAGTTAGCATTTCCGATGAAGGGGCTTCCAAGTGTTTCTCATCCTTCCTGATCTCGTGGGGGATTCCGTGGTGGTGAGACTGTGGAAAACTCAGCCTTTTCTGCAACTGTGGCTGACTGTTCTTCAAGAATTTCTCTTCCTCTTTTTGCTTCCTCACATGTTACCTGCTCAACAGTAAAGTCATTCACTGCGTGGGAGGCTGGGGCTACCGTGTCTTCGGCGTTTGCCGACTGGCTAAATTGGAGTTGGCACGCCCCCTTGGCTTCAGGTCCTGAAGTTACCTCCCTCTACCTGACAGAGGACACCATTCTTTTCTAAATTTTAAGCATTCTGCAATTTCAACCTTAATTAAGGCTTCATTACTTAAGTGATTTGAAGATTAAGGGGAACTCTGGTGGGAGAAGAGAGACATCCCTCAGTCATTCCGTAGCCTCCAGGGACGGCTCCCATCACGGGATAACCCGAGCAGGGTGGAGAAACAAGCACCATGTCTTTTCAGTCTTCTGTGTCGCTCTTCCCCAGAGACTCTCTGCCAGAGGGGAGCGCAGAGCTTCCAGGGCAAGTGTGAAAAAGTCAGCATCTTTAAAGAAAATGATTGACTTTGAAGATGAAAGTATCTTAAAGGTGCTTCATGCTTGTGGCAATTTAGAAACCCTCAGGTTGTCCAGCTGATTGATTGGTGTGGTTGACCTGGAGAAGAAGCTTGAGGAGAGGCGGTGCATTCCAGCACAGAGCACCCTGGGAAAGGACTGGGCAGCACTGAGCAGGAAGCTTATCCTGGGGTCCAGTTCACTCCTCTCTGGGTGGACTCTCTCTCCTGCTCCAGCCCAAAAGGAGGAGCCTGCATCGTGCCTGCTCCCTCCCTCCCATCTCCCCCAGCATTGTGAATGACACCAGGCTCACTTTTATACATTTTGTTATATCTTAAACTGTGAAGGCGATTCAGGGTTGGTTTGGCATTCAGTGTAGACAGGGCGGCCTTACTGTTTAACAGGTAACACACATCTGAGGGAGCAGAGAAAATAGATAAGATACCCAGGTTTCCAGAACAAAGACTGAATTGAGCACAGTGAATTGGTTTTTGTAAACAGTCCAGCTGCTCCAGAGTGTTCTGTAGTGTGAGCTGGTAAAGTGGATCCTATTTGTGAAAGGCTAAGGAAAGTCGTGCGACTAGTGAACATTTATGAAGGGCATTCAGCTTTTTTTCCAAGATAAGATACCTCATGAAATGTGTTGGGAAAAGGAAATGTGGCAATTGTTACTCAATATTATAAAGAGAAAGCTGCTGTTGTACTTAGGTTTAATTTTTTTAGCTATCCCCATCGACCCCAAAGACAAAAATAATGCGTCGTTTTGTTACCCCGAATAAAGATGCTGAGAGCCTCAGAGGGAGGGCCGTTCATGAAACTTTCATGTCCACCCATAGTTTTCCTTTCTTTTCCTTTTTCAGTTTCCCCTTTCTCCTCTCCCCAAAGCAGAACTTTTTAAAAGGCACTGTGCTCTGTCCTTGTGGCCTGTTGCCCAGGCTTAGGAAATGATGCTCACAGATTTTCTTTTGTCAAAATGAATTTTGAGATTTCTACAGTATCAGATTGGGAATGGTTCAACTTAGGATGCTTATTCCTGAATTTTGAGGGAAGTTTGGATTTTTAAAGTGCTCTTCCTCCTCCTCCTTCCCCAAAACCTCAGCACGGTATCAGGATTCTCAGATATTGTCAGGTTTAGCGGTACTGCACTCTGCTTAACAGCCCCAAAATAGTGCAGTTCATGGTAAATATCATCATCTCGAAAGCCTCTGCCAAGTTTTAGGCATCAGGACAAATGGGCAGTTTGAAAATGTTTGGTTCATTTGTTTTGGGGGCCACAACAAACATTACTCAAGCCTGCCACTTTAAACCAAAGTTGGTTTGGTCGTCTTTACACCCAGGACAAATCTCTGGCTTTCTGAAATAAACCACAGTCACAGAGAAATAACTACATTCTTCCCTCCCTCTCCTTAGGTGTACGTGGCCGCCTTCGCTGTGTCGGCCTACGCGTCCAGCTACTTCCGAGCTGGGAGCAAGCCCTTTAACCCGGTCCTCGGAGAAACGTACGAGTGTATTCGAGAGGACAAGGGCTTCCAGTTTTTTTCAGAGCAGGTGGGTGTACCCCCTTGTTGTTTGTGTACACAGCCTTTGTCCTCTTCTGCTGAAGGGGTTGCTTATGCTTCCCATTACATGTGCTTTTGAAATATTTATTTTCCCCCTTTCACTAGCTTCAAAGCAACTGAGATGATTACAGTGCTTTTACACATAAAGAGAAGGATCGCGTTCCCTTCCGTGGAAACCTAGCCATCACTCCTGGGCACAAAGGGTACTAGCAACGTGAGCTCCCTTGCTTGGCCATAGACATTGGCAAGGCCTTTCTGTTTGTTCCAAGTCATAGTGAGAGAAAACCTCAGAGTAAGAAGCAGTTGCCCAAACTGCCATGTAGAGGTTTAAAATGGGTGCCCTCAACTCGCTGCCACCGTCGTTCTAGAGCACGAGCGCCCCCATCAGGTTGGGTAGCGCCAAATCAATGCATTACTCTTGGTTGTAAGACTGCATTCAGGTATGTATTCAGTCGGTAAATATTTCTCCAGCACATACCTTGTGCCTGGCATTGCTCCAGGGCCTGGGAGAATGCAGTGGGCAGTGGGGTGGGGGCTGTGGATGCCTGTCCGCATGTAATGGATGGGCGTACTTCATACTTACACGGCCTGAGTTCCTTAAGCTTCCACAAGACTCTTCCCATCTCAGAATTAGCAGAGAATAATGTTCAAGAACAGTATCTCTGGATCCAGACAGCATAGGTTCAAATCCCAGCTCTGCCTGTTCCCTAGGTTTGTAACCTGGAGCAAGCTGCTTCACCCCCCTGGGCTTCAGTTCCCTCTTTGCGGTGGAGGTGGTGATATAGTGCAGACTTCAGGTGGCTTTGTGACGGTTAAATGAGAAACACCCTCCAGGGCACTCAGCCCAGGGTCTGACACAGGAAGTAAAAAGTGTTACCTGTGTGTTTGCTCTTGTTTCTGATGCTTGACGGCATGCCGTGCAATACTGTAACACTGGCCACATCCAAAATGCCTGTCAATAAGGAATGGTTTGGCAAAAAAAAATGGGTACAAGGATACTGAAAATTAAAAAAAAAAACAATTCTCCTCCCTGGTTAAGGCCATGACTGAACATGTCCAACCGCCATATATCCCTAAATGGCCCCGTAGGGACATTAAATGTGATTGGTTTGATATATTTCTCTCCTGCCGATTCTTAGAAAACTGAGGGAAAGGGGGTGGGGTTTTCTAAAATATTATTTCCCTTCCTGTCATGTGCTACCCTCTTTATCAATGGATGTGCATTATGGGGAAAGGAAGGAGTGGGGGTGTGGCTGGAGGCCCATGAAGACGGTGCTCATGGGAACTGTGAGTCACAGGCAGTGCTTGCTGAAGCTCGAGGGAGAACGGACCCACAGCAACCCCCAAGCACTGTGTCTGTGGCTTTCCAGCCAGGAGCTGAAATGAGAAATTAAACACTGGTATTGGGGAGGTAGGGGGTTAAATCATTAGTTAAAGAAATACGATAATCTGATTCAAATTCATCTGGGTTATTTAAATACTTAACCTAAAATGGGATGAAAATATAATTTGGTTACCATGGCATTATGTGCACTCATGTGAAAAAACAAAGGCCAAAAATAGCCTCAAACTACAGCCGACAATCAGGATAAGATGAGTGGATATGAGACACAATAGTAATGTGAGCTGTCTAAGCTAAGCTTCAACCCTGTGAGCCCTGACAGGGCAGAGCCAAGTTCAGGGTCTGCCTGTGTATCTCTGGCGGTGACGCGGAGGGAGAAAGCGGAGCTCCCCGGCACATGCACACAGAAATGGAAAGAGCATTACATAACTTAGTCTTCAGTTCCACGAAATGGATCCCAAGGAAATAGGCAAGAAAGAGATCTGGGCATTGTTAGTAGCATAGGGTGTGCTGGGTATAATGTAGACCTGCTTTCAAATCCTAAATCCACCCCTTACTCTGTGTAAGGGTGTGACCTTGTATTAGCGACTTAAATTTCCTGAGCCTCAGTTCTTTTTTTTTTATTTTATTTACTTATTTTTAGAGAGAGGGGAAGAAAGGGAGAAAGAGAGGAAGAGAAACATCAGTATGTTATTGCCTCTCCTGTGCCCCCCGCCACACTGTCAACCTGGCCCACAACCCAGGCATGTGCCCTGACTGGGAATCGAACCAGCAACCTTTTAGTCCATAGGCTCTTTGGTTCACAGGCCAACACTCAATCCACTGAGCCACACCAGCCAGGGCTCAGTTGTTTCTTTATAAAATAGGAGTGATAATGCTAGCTCTTAGGTAGCAGTAAGGCTTAAGTGAAATTGTAATATACTGCTCTATGGAGTATTATTGCATGGAGAATAATACACGTTCAGCACATTGTTACTGCTCTTATATTTGGAGGCAACTTTTAAAATCTTTTTTTAAATATAGTGTTAAGAATAGTAAGAGGAGTGTTGAAATAAGCTATACTGTATCCGTGCTACTCACTCAAGTGCTTTGAAGGGGGCCTAATGTCACCGGTGTGTCTCTGACAGAAAGCCAGCATGGGGCAGCTGAGAGTCCTCACAGCCGGCTTCCCGGGGGTGATGCCACCCACCCTGGTCATGGTGGAGTTTAGCCTCATGGCCTTAGATAGTTAATCTTCTCATAGGCCCGAGAGTTGATGTGTCTCTCAGAGACAGAGCCACACCCAGGCTGCACGGGACTGATGCATGAACTACAGTGCTGCTCTGCGCACTCATGACAAATAGGCCCGCCGTGGGGCCGAGAGGCGTTGTCAGCACGACCAGGCATGCTTTCCCCAGAGACAGATCACTTGGGGAGCGGAAACTGCAGTCATGGGGTGTGTGTGGTGAGAGAGAGAGGTGGCTATTTAATTCAAGGGGCTGGACCGCCCTCTTACCACTCCCGGCCCAGCAGACATTGAACCTTCCCGAGACGGCATGACCCTGCCCTTGCCCTCCCTGTGCAGACGATAGACTCCAGCTTCCGGAGCTCAGGGGCTGCTTTGTCTTCTCGCACCTCTACCCTGAGTAGAGGTCACCAAGTGACTAACATAAAAGCTGGGGAGGGCCCCCACATTAACATTTTTGGGGTGGAATTTATTCTAACGAGGAAGGGCATTGATGGAACTTGTATCTCCAAGTTAAAGAAGCTGGGACGTAACAAGAGTCACTCGGCTTTTCTACTATGTTTTCTGGACTTTGTTCAAAAAGCAATGTCGGTGCCTTTCCTCCAAGCCCGGGTGTTGTCACCTCGTGGTTTTGGCGGGCACATGGATGTTCAAAGCAGTCAGTGGCCAGGGAGACTGAAATGCTCCCCAGAGCTTGGCTATATCAAGCTGTGTTGTTTCTCACCTAACAGACCCAAACATGCAATGTCAAAATGACTCATGAGGTCGGAAACCAGAGAAAACATTTGTTCCAATTTTCCTCGTAACTCGGCATGAAGAGTGCCATATGCTTTTCAAACTGGTACAGGGTCTTCTTTGATCTTCAAAACGCCCACAATGTGGCAGGTGAGGAGAGGATCGGTCACAGGTGGGGATGCCAAGACCGAGGGCGGTAGCATTGTCCAGTCCCCCTCGACTAACGCTCTTTGTTTCCACTCCCTTCTCCCCTGTCTGCCACCTTTTTTTCCCTTTTTAAAAAAATATATTTTATTGATTACGCTATTATAGTTGTCCCATTTCCCCCCCTTCACTCCCCTCCACCCTGCACACCCCCTGCCACCCACATTCCTTGCCTTGAGTTCATGTCCATGTGTCATAAGTTCTTTGGCTTCTACATTTCCCATACTATTATTGCCCTCCCCCTGTCTATTTTCTACCTATTGTCTATGCTACTTATTCTCTATATCTTTTCCCCCTCTCTCCTCCTCCCACTCCCCTGTTGATAACCCTCCATGTGATCTCCCTTTCTGTGGTTCTGTTCCTGTTCTAGTTGTTTGCTTAGTTTGCTTTTGTTTTTGTTTTCGGTGTGGTTGTTAATAATTGTGAGTTTGCTGTCATTTTACTATACATGTTTTTTGGGGGTCTCCTGTATAGGTTTAGTTGCTGTGCTCAGAGCCACTGGATTTATTGGCTGCTTATGTGAAAATAGCCTTTTTGCACTGTTCAGAAGACGGGATTTTGTCTGCCTTGGCCACTTAAACCTTTCATCTTCTAGACTCACGGGAGGACTCTGCTGTGCCCCCGTTGTGGGCTGGTGGGTGGCCTCTGCGGACGGGGCACTTCCAGAAGTCCATTACAAACATTCCTGTCACCTGTTCCACCGTGTTGGCGAAGGAGCTTCCTTTGTGCCAAGAAATCTGGTTCAGCCTTGGCTTTCTAAATACGC
Source organism: Tonatia bakeri (assembly GCA_004024845.1). Classification (NCBI taxonomy): domain Eukaryota; kingdom Metazoa; phylum Chordata; class Mammalia; order Chiroptera; family Phyllostomidae; genus Tonatia; species Tonatia bakeri. The sequence continues at coordinate 109,705 of PVIA01004220.1, forward strand.
CCCCAAAGGGGGAAATTCAGGAAAAAAGGACTTCCTCTGTCTCCGCAGGGACTGAGGCACAAAGCGAACATGTGTTTTGAGCTTCATCCGTGTCTGGAGGGCTCAGAAAACTCATTCCAGTCAGTTTTGCGTCTCTGCGTACCTTTGGGAAAGGTTTGCTGTCTAAATTTAGGATGTGCAATTAAGCTATTACCTAAAAGTGGCTTTTCCTAATTACCTGAAACTTCAGTTGTCAGGTCCCTGTGTTCCTGTCATCTCAACCATTTACCTACCTAGCCACACACTCTCAAGAGCGTGTGACAGGAACACTGAGTGGAGTTGCTGAAAGTGACTAAAGTGGGAGAAATTCAAATGAAGTGGTTTTTTCCTTTGCTCCCCGGGCTCAGCCCATCTTCCTTTTCTGTGACACATCCGGAGAACTTGAACAAAAACTCTTGGACAGACTGTGAATACCCAGGCCTGTCACTTCTCTCCCTGCACCCTCATATCGCCTCTCTGAAGAGTTCTTTATCTAGTAGAAGCCAGATCTAGTATTTGCTGCCGATCTCAGTGACATCTTATTTAAAGACCTTGTTGGGGGGAAATTCAAGCTGTCCCAGTAAAACTAGCAGTGAATTAAATGTAAGGTCACTAAACCAGTGCCTCTCCTTGTCTAGGTCAAGTCCTCACTTACCGTGTTTTGTTTTCTGTTGTTTTTCTTTTCTTTTCTTTCTTTCTTTTTTTTTTTTTTTTACAAGGACCCATGTGTATATCAAATAAGAGATTAACTCTGAACATAGGGGAAGAAAAAATAATTGGCAACTGCATGTGCCCCCCAGTCAGGCCAGTATCTTTGGCATCATTCTTAACACCTCATTCTCTTATAATCCCCATCCTGTCCATCAGCAAACCCTAGGGCATTTGTGCAGAAGCCTTCCTTCAAAAGCCAGCTGTGTTCACTGCCCCCTGACTGGAGCTGGCCACCGAGCCCACGCTGCCATAATCCATGACTGGGATTATTGCAACAGACCCACTGTCTAGTCTCTCGTTTCCACAGCAGGCTCCTCCCCCGCAGCCAGAGTGATGGCTTCAAGTAGGAGGCACAAGTTCTCTAAACTCTCCGGTGACTTCCCATGTCACTTGGAATGAAAGCAGAAGTCCTGGCTGGGGCCCACAAAGCCGCCAAGATGCCGCCCCCAGAAACACGCCTTGTCCCGCTTTCACTCATTCAGCCTCAGCCACGCTGCCTTTTTGCTTCTCCTAAAACACACCAAGCATGTGCCAGCCCTGGGCGGTAGCTGTCTTCCACCTGGGATGCCCCTCTCCCAGCTTCCGGTGTGGTTCACATCCTTATCTCTCTCCACTCCAGAACTTTCCATTATCGGGAGTCCTGCCCCAATAACTCTGTCTGGGACAGCACTACCACTTATCCCTCCCTCATCCTTTTTTGGACTGGTTTTATCCTTAAAAACTGGTCCTACTGACAGATCATGCACTCATTTGTTTATTGTCTGCCTCACCCCCTTCTGCACTAAAATGTCAGCTCCACGAGGGTGGAGGTTTTTGTTTCTCACTGTGTTCACAGTGCGTGGGGCAAGGCCCGGCACCTCATGAGGATGGGTCAAGTCCGATGAATGCCGGAGACTGGCCACTGGGCCCCTCCCTGGATGTTTTTTTTTTTTTTTCATCTGGCACTGGCTCTCTTTTCCACAGCTGCCCGTTGAGGACAGAGGTGAGCCAGGAACTAGGACTATATAGTTATGTCTTGGGACAGCTGCAGAATCAATGTATTTAAGGGATATTTTTGTAAATCCAAAAAAGAAAAACTTACAAAATACACAGAGGTTGAAATGCACTGTTTTCCCATCTGCTTCTTACCTTTTGATGCATTCAAAGCATAAATCAAAAGTGATTAGGTCAGGGTGAAGAAAACCTTCAAATACATAAATCAATTACAAGAATTCTTCACCAACAGGGGATCTCATTGACCTCAGACTTGTAGAAAGAAACATGCATATAAAAACCATGTATGCTAATTTCCTGAATGTTTGGGGATCCTCGCCAATCAGCAGGGAGAGGGATGCTGGGAAACGCGTCTAAACTGGATTTAGGCAGTAGGCTAACAGAGAGTGTCTGCTCCGGAGCTGGGTCAGTTCCGACTCCAGCTAAGAATCAGGTGCCTCTGTGGGTTACCGCTGGGTTAACATGAACAGAAACTCAGTACTGAGGCAGCTCCAGGTTATCCTGTCCCTGCTGTTCTCTGCCTACAGGGGTGCCGCCTAGAAGTGGTGTTCAGACCGTGTTCCTCATTGCAGTTGAGGCTCCAGAGCGGGTGGGTTTGAGGATCTCTTATCTCTCCCCCAAAACCACGCTGTGAACCAAACCTGCTGGCTTTAGCATTACTTCTTCCCTGTCCGTGTGTCGGGGAACCCTTCCGTGACCTTGGTGGTGTCTGTCTCCTCGTGTACAACAGGAAGCCTTTGGGCTGAATGCCCTAAATGTAACATACTTTGCTAAGAACCAGCTGACAGGAATTTCTGGAAACACGGCTGGCACCATGACTGGTCTCACTGACACTGAATTACAATGACCGCACCTGCACCAGCCGTGAGCCTCCCATGAGCGCCTTCGTTAGCAAACCGAAGTAGTGGCTGCAGTGACGAAAGGCGCGGCGCGCGCTAGGGGGCGCGCTACAGTCTGCTGCGGGGGACTCTCCTTCCTAGAATACGACTGCGTATTTACTCACGTTGCGTATTTCTATCTTGACCGAAAGTGAATAGATTTTTTTTTTAGCAGTTTAGCTCTTTGTAGAAACAGGATTTTTTAAAAATTATCTCGGATCAGTTCCTGTAGGTAATTGGCAAAGAGGTTGGATTTGTGACTCAAAAGAGTGAAAGCTGCTAAGGCCAAGAGTTTTATATTCTTGGAATTTATTGGGGCAACACTGGTTAACGGAATTATACAGGTTTCGGGTACACAGTTGTACCACATGTCATCTGTGCACTGCATTGTATGTTCACCTTGCCCAGTCTAGTTTCCTTCCATCATCATTTATGCCCTCTACCCCCCTCCACCTTCCCCCATGCCCTGCCCTGCCCCCGGCTATCGCCACACTGTTGTCTGTGTCCCTGAGTTCTTTCCCTTTCTCTTTCTTTTCGCTCAATCCCTCCATCCTGCCCCCAGCAAAGTGAGTTTTTGTGTTGCTTGGAAGTAGCATTTAAAAATATTTATGATTTGACAATTTAATTAAATGCAAGTACTTTCAGAACAGGTTAGTAGGGATTTTGACCTTGGTAGACAATGTTAGATTATAGGGTTTATGAGCAGGCGGCGCTTGCGTGTCCCTGATTTTATTTTCACGTCTTTCCAAATGTGTCTCTGTCCTTATCACTCACCCCCCCCCACCCCGCCTGCTTTTCTCCGAGGTTTCCAGAGGCTTCCATTCACCCAGTTTCTTCTCATCATCCCTAACAAACTTGAGTGAATTGAAGCTGGCCGCACTCAGAGCACCCTGTGAAGGACAGGCTGGTTGAAAGAAAGCTGAAAAGGCACTGAGCATTGTCACATCTCAATGCAAGGGGGAAAGAATGCACTTCCCAAGACACACAGTTCATAACATTTTTTGTTTTTGGCTTTTGTTTCCATCAGGTCAGCCACCACCCACCTATCTCTGCATGTCACGCGGAGTCGGGGAATTTTGTTTTCTGGCAAGGTAATGTGCTGACTAACACATTTGACCCCCAGTATTTTGGGGGGTATTATGGATTTGTGTTATAAGGAGCTGCTGGTGAGTGCTTATTAAGATTAAAAGTGGGCCCTGGACGTGGGCTCACTGGAAGTATCCACTCATGGTCTCGCCTGTCATCCCTGAACAATACCTGATAATTTGTCTACTTCACAGCTGAGAAGTCAGGAGGATAATTTAGTTGTTCCCTCTTTTAAAAAATTCCCACTCGTGTGGTCACCACTGTTTTCCTGTAACGTTTTCTCTATCTTGTTCCATAGACACTTGAAAGGCCTCACGTTTCAAGAGACACAGAATACTCAATTGTTTATCAGAGTCTAGAGAGCAGAGGGGTTTTTGCTTTTCAAATTTTAAAATTTTATTTCTAAAATTACATTTGCATTGCTGACTTTTCTTTAACTTGAGAACTGTTCCTTTTGGATCTGGGAGGGTATGGGTTTTTCTAAAGAATAAATAAGGCTACAAATATTTTCTAAATGGATTAATTTTTTCTTGCCTTTTGGACTGAGGTCCTTTGCTAGCTCATTAGCTGTACTTCTTCATTTCACTTCTCAGTTGCTACTTTAGGATTTGTGTTGTGCATCTTTAATGTATCACAGTCTACCTTCAAGTAATATGCCACTCCAATTGTATTATAAAAAACTTACAAAATATACTTCCATTTCTGCTCTCCCAACCTTTGTGCTATTGTGGACATACATTTTATTCATGTATACTATAAACCCTGCAGTACATTGCTATTACTACTGTTTTTGCTTTAAATGGCCAATTATCTTTTTCTTGAGGCACCTTTACTGAGATAGCCAGTGGTTTTTAGTATATTTTCAGAGTCGTACAATCATTACCACAATCAATTTTTATAATGTTTTCATTACTCCAAAAGAAACCTATTGATCAACCCCCCCCCCACCCCAACTTCCAATTTCCATGAGTCTCTTTCACCCCTAGACAACCACTGACGTACTCTCCATAGATCTACCTTTTCTGGATAGTTCATGTAAATGAAATCATGTAACGTGTGGCCAGTGTCATCCTGGGCCCGCTCCACCTCTGTCCTGGCCCGTGGACATGGCCCCACTGGCCTCCCTGCTGTCACCTCTGCCCCCCTGTGGCCTGAAGTGTCATGTCGCAGCCAGAGGGGTCAGTGGTCTCTGCCTTTCTTCTTCTGTTCCCCGTCTCCCTGTTGGCACCAGAAGTCTGAAATCATCCACAAGTTCTCCCTGTCACTCCCACTCCGCACCTGATCTGCCACCCAGTTCTGTTTCTGCATCTTCACTGGTTCTGGGATCCTTCCTTCCACTCCGTCCCCACCCCTACTGTCTGGGGTCACTTCACCCTCGTTTGTCCCTGGAGTAGCTACCATGACCTGGTAACCTCTCGCCTGCTCCTCACCTCTCCTGCTCCTACTCTGTCCTCCATATTGCTGCCAATTGTCTTTGCAAAGTCAGTCCCCTGCCCAGACGAACACCTTCCCCCAGGGCACACAAACCAGACTTCCTAGGCAGGCCGCAGAGCCCACTTTTGGTACCCAGTCTGTCTGTGCTCTCCTCCCTCCGGATGGCCTGAGACTGATAGGACGAACCACACCCCGTGCCCTGCCCTTGAACAAGCTATGTCTTCTGCCTTCAGTTGCTTTCCTCAGCCTGGTGGCCTCCTGCATAGTGGCCACTCCTTCTCTGGGGCCATTTCGCCACACAACATACTCGGTTGTATAGCTCTCCCAAGGGAACTCTCCAGAGGAGGTACTGCATTGCATACAAAGTCACAAAGGCATCCTATATGGTAATGGGTTTTATTATGAAGATTGTCCTGTGTCGTAATTGACCATTTATGTGGCCCAAGAACTTTTTGATCTACCTAGCTCTCCTGCTCAATGTGTAACATTTGGTATTATTTTATTTCAGATGTGAGATGGAAAAACAAGTTCTGGGGCAAATCCCTGGAAATTGTTCCCATTGGCACAACCCATGTGACTCTGCCCAAGTAAGTGCTTCTGTGGGTGGGAACTTGATAGAATTCAGGGCCAAGACAATGGCTTTAGGATGGGCCGCCTACTCTCCCCCCGAAGGCATTGAGTGGTTTTTTCTTAATCTGTTTGACAGTAAGTTCAAACATTCCCATTTTGACAACCTCAAATTTTATTTCCCTCAAATGAAAATGCTTCCTGGAGACAAAAATCCCCTGAAAAGATGCTTTCTGAAAACTCATTTCTACTTTCTAAAAAGTTAAGAATGGTGGTTTTTCTTTCACATTGTAGTCCTGCCTCACTGGCAAGATTTCTTTTAAGGAAGATCTGGCCTTGATCTTTCAGGGATTGTTGATACTTATTCATAAAACAAAACATGCCCTCTGGAACCAAGCTCCCGGGATCCATGTGCCCTCCCTCATTCTGCTACTTACTAATTGTGAATCCTGGGGAGGTACCTTAACCTTTCTGATCTCCAGTGCCATCATCTCTGAACTGGGCATAATCAACCCTCTGCTTCATAGGGCTGCTGCAAAGATTAAACAGATAGTATATGCGAAGTATGTAAAATAGTACTTGGCCTGTGGTATGTGCCATGTAAGTGCTTGGTCTGGTTACCATTATCCTCATAATTATTTTTTATCTCCGTAAGTAGTGTCTGAACACTTTCTCATTGTAAAATACTTAAGATGCATGCATGGTAAGATTTATACATAAGATGCATGTGCATATGCCTATATGTGCATATATTCACACGCATACATATGTGTGTACCTATGTGTGCATGCACATGTGTGTGTGTGGGGACATGTGTGGGGGGAGCAGATTGCAAATCCCTTCCCCCACTGCCACTTCCCTTTCCTAGTTTGGGGACTTCACGCAAGTCAGCTCCAGCTCTCGGTTCCCTCCTGTGTTGGGGGGAGTGGGTTGTCTGCGGAGGTGACCCACTGTAGAGAAGCCTCTGGTGGCAGCTCCCGAGCCTGACTGCTCCCAGCTCCGTGGCACACGTGCCTCCCTGGAGAGTAAAAGCTTGGGCCACCCAGAGTGGCTGAGCGGCTCCGTCCATGCTGGCTCCCTGGGTGCAGGGATGAGTGTTTCCTGACACGACTTGTTTGTGACAGTGGCGTGCTTGTCTGCCTGCACTGCAGGCTCTGCTGAGAGCTGCTCCTCTCGCCTCTCCCCCTCTAGTTTCGGGGATCACTTTGAGTGGAACAAAGTCACCTCCTGCATCCATAACATCTTAAGCGGGCAGAGGTGGATTGAGCACTACGGAGAGATCGTCATCAAGAACCGGAATGACGATTCCTGCCACTGCAAAGTCAATTTTACCAAGGTGAGCTCTGGTGGCCCCAGGAGCTCTGGCCTGGGCAGGCCCTGGCACAGCCGGGGCCTCAGGGCACAGGGGATCTTGGGGAACTATTCACCTTCACTTTCGTGCTGGCAGACCAGCAATGCCAGGGGTTCCCTGGTCCCAGTCCACCTCTGTCACCTGGACCAGGGCCGTGGCTGCTCCTGGCCTCCTTCCTTCCCTCTGGTCCATCCTCAATGCAGCAGCCACAGGGAGCCTTTTAACACAGGTCATCATGCTGCAATGTGGATGAACCCTGAAGACAGTATGCTGCAGGAAATAAGCCAGACACAAAAGGACAAGTGCTGTGTGATTCCATTCTTATGAGGGACACACATCAGTCAGGGCCATGGTGACAGAAAGTGCAATGCTGGTGGCCCGGGGCTGGGGGGCAGGGCCTGGGGAGTGAGTGTTTGATGAGCGCAGAGGGTCATTTGGGGGGGATGACAATTTCTGGAGAGAGGTGAGGCAACGGTTGCACAGCATCATTAGTGTACTTAATGCCACCAAATTGTACACATACAAATGGTTGAAGTGGCAAGTTTTGTTATATATGTTTACTACAGTTTTTTTTAGAAAGGAGGTTGTGTCATATTTGACCAGATCTCTGACAACTTCCATCTTTCTCATGGTACCAGCTTCATCCCCACAGGGGCCCACAAGCCCCACCCAGTTTGCACTCCCCACCCACCCTTCAAGCTCACACACATGCATGTGCACACATGTGCACACACAGGCACACACACACACACACACACACACACCCTCCCTCCTCTCCAACCTCAGCATCCCCGTCCCTCCTCACTGTGGTCCTCAGGCCACACCGACTTTCTTTCTTTCTCTTTGTCTTCCCTGCCTGGACCCCTCTCCCTTGATTCCCCCACCGCCTGCCCCCTTGTTAGTCACTCTCACATCCCATTTTCTCCAAAGTTGTCATCACTGCCTGCAATTAACTTGCTCCCTGTGGGTTTACTTGTTTATCTTCCATTCCCCATGCCCTCCTTGCCATCCCTGCCCCAGGAAAGCAGAAGGCTGGTCTGTCTTGCTCAGGGCTGCAGCCTGTGGCCTGGAGGTGGTGCCTGGTGCCCAGCGGAGGCCCATCTGCACAGCGGGTGAACAGACTGGTCTGAGGCGAATGCAGGGAGTAGTCTGTGTACCCTCCCACCTGCCTTGGTGGAGGCCCTCCTGCACCTCTCTTCCTCCTTTGGTGCCCTCTTGCTGTTAAAAATCTCACATACCTCAAAGAGCCTGGAAGTGTTACCCCACCCTCAAAAATATTTGCACTGAGTTAAGATGAATTCTAAGCTGTGGCGTTTGGTTCTCATGGGATTTTATGGGGTGCCCTCTGATCCACCTGTAGCTGGTAGGGGGCATGATGGACAGGTGGACTGGGGTCTTTCTTACACCCTGCAAGTCAAACGGGGCTGTAGTCAGACATAAAGCTAGTAGTGACCTGGCGTTAAATAAAAACGGCCCTGCCTCTTTGAAAGCTTCATCTAAGCTGTCTGCAAAAAGGAAGCAAAAGGCAGCCTGGCGCAGAATCTACACACTCTTCCTGCAGGGGAGAGCCACCCAGCTCTCAGCATTTCCCCCGAGGAGATGTGCTGGGCTCCTGTGTCTCCCAGCCGTCTGGTCCTTGTCCGCTTCAGCCCAGAGCATAGATTTTTGTAGCCACACGAGATGCAGGGCGTTCGAATGCTGGCCATGTGCCTGCTGCTGAAAGAGAACCTGTGAGCAGGTGCCGGCGTCGCCCGGGGATCGAGACTGCCTCCCGCTGAGGCCCCATCCTGTCACCAGTGTTGGATTTGTTGGCAAATATGTGTAAGGAAAAAACCTGACATCTGCTTCAGAACGAACTGAACAGCCTGGACAGTATTTTTATCTTTTTTTCCCTCAGTTTTACATGACGTGAGAACTGACTTTCAACTTTCTGATTCAGGTCAAGATGTTTACCACAGACTTGGCATGGGGAGGCCGACCCATCAGAATATGGCCTGAAAGTGCCACTCAAATTCATTGGTTTCCAAATATAGATTCTGTTTTGACTGAAAATAGTAATAGGATTTTTGTTTTGTGGAGTAATGCCTTCCCTTTTTCCGGTGAAGACTTTTTTAGGGCAGCCAAGTAACTGGCAAATTTTCTTTTTAAGATGAATTCTAGGAAGTTGGGGCTCCCTCTGCTGGGCGTGTTGTAGTACTGCATAAAACCTCAAGGCAGAGCTGAGCTGAGCTGAGCTGAGCTGAGCTGGTGTCAGACCGGGTCCAACCACAGTGTCATATGGGTTGCCTCAGGTTCCTGTGGATTGGATGAAAAGATCTAGATTTAGGGAAGAAAATTATAGAAGAAACTGAACATTTGTTGGTTTACAAAGCAGCCCCCTTTATTGGTTTACTGTCTTATTCCTTTAGAGAAAAAAATTACGAGAGGTATACTTCTCTCCAGCGGCAATAACCAGACCCACAGCGGGAGCTAGGGAACCGCGGTTCCAGAGGGGGGTGCTTACGGGCCGAGCGCATTCCACGGCTGATGTAGACAAACTGAACTTTCTCATACTGCTTTGCGTGTCAAAAAAATAGAAGAAAATGTATCTTACACACCCAGAAAAAAACGTATCAAATGTTGGTTCATTGAGTTACAAACTGTCAATAAAGGGTTAGCTATTAATTTTTATTACATAATTAAAAGTGTAATAAAAATGATAGAATCCATAACTGGCAAACTATATGCAATGTAGAATTATCCTTATGGTTCTCTCCTTTCCCTCCCCCCCTTCTCAGTGTCTGTAATAAGTGGACCCCATAATACTAAACAGACCACTCCCGCTTGACTCCTAGGCGAAGTACTGGAGCACGAACGCCTGTGAGATCGAAGGCACCGTGTTCGACCGGAGCGGGAAGGCGGTGCGCCGGCTCTTCGGGAAGTGGCACGAGAGCATCTACTGCGGCGGCGCGTCCTCGTCCTCCTGTGTCTGGAGAGCGAGTTAGTGTCGGGGATGAGCCCCAGGCGGGCGGGGCGGGGCGGGGCGGGGGGGGGGGGGGGGGGGGGGGGGGGGGGGGGGGGGGGGGGGGGGGGGGGGAGGCAGGCGCACGCATCCGTGTCCACCGGCACCTCCAGCCTGCTCTGAGCTTCGTGTGAGCTGTCGTCCGTCTTCACTCACCTAGTCATCTCTCAGACGCATCCTCAGGCTGATCGAGGACTCCGCCAGTAGCCTGGGAGGTCTTGGGTTCTTACTCCTAGAATGAAACCATTGCTACTCCCCGGTCGTTCTGTCTTCCCGTCAACACAGCTCACCCCTGTGCCTATACTGGGCAGTACGAAGGGGTACAGTGAAGTACCGGAAGTCATCCTAGAGCAGGACAAAGAGAAATGTTCCCGAAAAAGCAGGGTGACCTGCGGGCACACAAGAGTTAGGGATGCCCCAGGTCCGTCCAGCCCCACAAGCCACTCTGATTGCTCCTGTCATTCCACAAGGATGCTGAGCCCTGCAGGCGGCGGTGGGAGGAAGTTCCAGGGGCAGCCAGACCTTCCTAACAGGCCCCAGGACGTTTTAAGACTTTAGTTCGTCTTCTAATCTGATAAGTATGTTTCCCAGCCATGGTCATATTAAAAAACCATTGTTCTGAAAGACCACCATTAGGATGCTTTAGGCTGATCAAAACAAGAAAACTATTATAATAGTGGCTTAAACCATTAGGAAATGTGCTAATAATAATAGTAAGTTGGTGGGTGGCCCCAGGGTTGATGAGAGGCGGTTTGCCTGTGTTGGGAGCACAGGTCAGGGAGGGCGCATTCTGCCACTGCTGATATGGTGGCCGTGTTTCCCTCCTGGATGTAATCGTTGTCACACGTCACTATCACATCCCCACGTAACAGGTCACCAAGCAGGGAGAAGGGAGGACAAAAGAGTGTTCTTCACTTATTCCCCGCTTTTGCAGGAACGCAGTTTCCTTGGGTCCCCCAGTAAATGTGTCTTTACATTCTGTCAGCCTGAAGTGGGTCCAAACCCATCCTGCAGCATTGCGGGGCACCTGGGTAGCCCGGAGAGTATCCAATGGCTTTGGATTCATCCTCTAGGGAGGACATGGTGTCACTGGACCGGAGCAGTTTCCCATTAGCAAGGAAGAAAGGGAGATGACTGTGGAAGGGGCCACAGTGGGCAGCAGCCACCTCCTCCTCCATCACCCAGGTCGCGGAAGTCAGAGTGAGCTGGCCCCGGAGGCCGCCTTCCTGGCCACAGAGGCTCAGAGGCGCACGTGGGGTCCTGTGAGGAAACACTCACTTTCCTTTGCCTGGAGCCTGTGTCACAGAGCAGGGCTCCTCTCCTCTCTGGTGTTAAGGCAGAACCTGGACAGGAGAACGCTGTGTGAGCTGCTGTTACTCTTGTTGTCGGTGTTCTACTCATGGACTTTCTCTCTCTGCCTTGGCCACGAGCATCCTGGCCTTCAGTGTGAGGGTCTTCAGTCTGGTGGATGGAGATGGGGATAGATTTCTGAGGGCACTTTGGGAAGCTTTGATATGATTTCACACTTAGGATACACAGAGAATTAGACGTAGAATTTGACCAAGGACTTCGGAAACTTCTGGAAATGGTCTGTAGAAAAGTTCACGGAACACATTTGCATTTGTGTGTGTGAACAACTAGAGCTTAGGCTATGAGTGATTTTATTAGTCTAGGTCTGATTTACCCAATGTAAATTTGGGGGGTTTTAGCTTGATTTTTAACTGGAATTCAAGTCAGGGCAATACACCTGCATTAACCTGCTTGGGCTGCCATAACAAAATACCACAGACGAGGCCGGTTAAACAACAGAAACTGATTTTCCCATGGTTCTGGAGGCTGGGGAATCAAAGATCAAGGAGCTGGAGAATTTGGGTTCCAGTAAAGGATCTTTGCAGACAGCCACCAGCCCAGGGCCTGCCTCACCCCTCTGACCTCATTTAACTGTCCTTACTTCCTTACAGGCCCATCTCCAAAACAGCCACACTGTGGGTGGGCTTCAAGCTGTGAATTTGGGGAAGATATGAACATTTAGTCCATAACATTCTGCCCAGGGCCCCCAAAATGCATGTCCTTCTTACATGCAATATCTATTTACTCCACCCCAGCAGCCTCCCAAAGTCTCGCCTCATTTCAGCTTCAACTCTAAATTTCAGAGTCTCATTAAATATCATCTGTATCAGGTAGGGGTGAGACATGACATATGATTCATCCTCCCCAGCTGTGAGCCTACGAAACCAAATGTGCTTCCAAAATACAGTGGTGGGACAGGCATAGGACAGACGTCCCATGAAGGCGACATAGGAATGAAGGAGAGTGGGACAGGCCCCAAGCAAGACTAAAAACTAGCAAGGAAAAAATGTTATTGGATCTTAAGGGTCCAGGATAATCCTCTGTGGCTCAATGCGCAGCCCTCCACCAGGGCAGTGGCCCTGCCCCCAATGTCCCCGAGGCCCTGGGTGGCGGCACCCTGGCACATTGGCGCTGCAGGGTGGCCTCGCCCTTTGCAAGGTGGAGGCTACCTGGCCCCTTCCCCCCTGGCCTGTGTCGTCTGGGCCTGTCATGGGAGTGGCAGCCGGAGGATCTCCGAATGCCCTTCAGCCATTCTCCGCAGCTCCAGAAGAATAACAGGTTTGCCGCTGGGCAGCTAGCTCTATGGCCCCGTCCTCTGAAATGCTAGCAGCCCAAAGGCTGTTCTTTCAGGCTCAGGTTCTCCATCCCCTGCAGGTTCAGCTGCCAGTACTTCTGCCAGGGTGATCCTTCTCTATTCCTGGCTCTGCCAAGAGGGTTTTTATCAGAAATGTGTAAGATTCAGAAAGGCAGGAGTTAGGGAAAAGAAGGGCAGGTATGGAAGGAAGAGTAACATTTATTGAGCACTGACTGGGGGTGGTGCAACATTACTGTAGGCAGAAAACAGAGTTTTAGGAGAATTTGACATCTCTCAAATGAAAAATGGATGCTCTAGAGTGATAGTCTTGTTAGTGAGGAAAAATGGATCTAGAGTTCTTTTTAACATGTTTATTTTAGGAACAAATTATTTTTCCAGCGTACACAGTATAGAAACTTAAGGCCATTTTGTAAATTCGCTATGTAACCACACAGAGGAGGCCTTTCCCTTGTAGGTGGAAGAAGACTTACAGAGGGGAAAATTTAGAGGGAATATCCAGCCCTCTTGGTTAGCCAGAACATTTTAATGCAAACGGAAGAGTAAAGCTGAGAGAGAAACATCGTAGCTGGTCTGAGGTGAACAGCGTGAGGACGTTACAGTGGAACGTAAATGCAGTGCAAGTGAGGGATGAACGGTCTCTTTTTCTTGTAGATCCCATGCCAAAAGGCTACGAGCAATATTACGGCTTCACACAGTTTGCACTGGAATTAAATGAACTTGACCCGTCGTTGAAGGCTCTGTTACCACCTACTGACACTCGATTTAGGCCAGACCAAAGGTGAGGATCCTTTTTTTCCATCTTTGTCTCCAGAGCTGTAGAACTTTATGTAGACTGGTATTAACAACTCCCTGGCCCCCAGAGGGGCCTCGGAAAGACAGACGATGTCATCAGGAATAAAGGTGCCGGGGCCGCAAAACCATCACGTGGATACCGCGGAGCCCAGTTTATGTCTGTGTGTGACACAACCTCTGTTCATCAGGAGAGCCCCATTTCTGCAGAATTATCAAGAAATGTTTATTTTTAAGAGTTTTACTGCATTCAGTTAAGAAAAAGTACTGTGCATTTGAAAGGGTAAAAAGCATCCTCCTCCTCCCCGCCCAGAACTGAAATTATTCTGGTGCACTGAGATCCACTGTTTGAGTCTTCATGTGCTGCTAACAAGCTGTGTGACATATGACATGTCTTTTCATCCTCCCCAGCCTCAGTTTCTGACTCTGAAAAATGGGAAGAATTATCTCTCCCCTAAGGCCTTTCTAATTAAGACTCAAAACGCAGCAGGGGAAAAGGGGGTAAAACTTGACTTTATTTAAAAACACACACATACACACAGCACCCTTCTTTGTAGCAAAGTAAATAAAATATAGACACAGAGTCAAAAGATAAATGACAAACTGAGAAGTTTATATCTGCAAATCATTTCATGAATTGTTTCTAGAAATCAAGATCAACCCATTAAAAAAATGGACACGAGAAAATGAACAGTTCACAAAATAAGAAAAGCAGATATCCCTTAAACATGAAAAGACGCTTCATCTGACTCAGACAAATGCACATTTTTAAACCCCCACTGACATGCCATTTCTTAACCTGTGGATGGCAATGATTTGAAGGCATGATGTGCTCTGAGGCGGTGGGGAAAGGTGCCTGGTAGTGTTGCTGGCGGCGACGTAAATCACTGTAATCCCCACAAAGGGCAGTTTGACTGTATATATTATAGACTCACCCTTCAACCCAGCAATTTCACTTCCAGAAATTTCTCCCTACAGGTACACTAACCTATGTGCAAAATGAGAGATATTCATGGTCCTTCGTTGCAGCATTAATTGTCACATTAAAAGATTGGTAACATCCCAAATGTCTATCAGTAGGAAATTGTCAAAATAAATTCAGATATATCCACACAATTAAATACTGTACAGCTTTGAAAAATGAAGGCGGCTATGTGTTACCCAGGAAGGACTCCAGGTTATACTGGGGACAGGGGGGAGGACAAAAGTAGGTCTACAGTTGTTCGTGTGGCAAATAATACAGCAATTAGTAACTAAAACAAGAGCAAACTCTGTTTCCTGTACTCACATCTGTAAAACTACGTTTGCCCCAACCTGTGTCATTAAGTAGAAAGTAAAGCAAAAAGAACCAAGGCATAGACAGTGGGTACAGCCTGCTACCACTTATATTTTCAAAAGGGAGGGAAGAGGTGAGGATATGCATCCATGTTTGCTTTACGCCTGTAGAGAATCTCCAGGAGAATGCACTAGAAACTAGTGACCCTGGTGGAGTGAAGGGGGAAGTCAGCAGGAAGAATCAGAGATAGGATGAGTGGGAGACTTTAAGCTACTTTTTATAGATCTGATTTTGGAACCATGTATATGAATCACCAATTCAAAGAATAATACCTTCCCCTACTCCCTCCAATACTGTTCAAAGGGTTGAAGGGGGTCCCGTGTGTAGGAAAGCATCTGGTGTATCCAATTAGGACACATGTGGTTCTAGCAGTAGTGATTGTTATAGGTCCGTGGAATTCGGATCCCTTTATTCTCGTCCTCAATGCCTCAGGTTTCTCGAAGAAGGGAAGGTGGAAGAAGCTGAAATACAGAAGCAGAGGATTGAACAGCTGCAGAGGGAAAGGCGGCGGGTCTTACAAGAAAATAACATGGAACACCAGCCGCGGTTCTTCAGGTGTGTGTCGGGGCCCTGGGGGTCGACAGGTACCAGAGACTCCGATGCTTCTGGCGTGAAGAGAGCAGACAGGGGAGCCCCCTCCCGACGGAAGAGCTTTCTTGGTATTTTCCTGGCTTCAGCGTGTCTGTGACACTTGGCTCTAGGCTGTCCCTTCTGCTGTCCTTCCCAGCTGCAGTGACTTCTTTTTTGCACTTCTTGCTCTGTCCCAGCTGCCTCCCGGCCTCTAGCCTAGTGAGTTTGCACAGGAAGTGGTCAGTGAGTAAATGCTAGTGGAGAAGGGAGGAGACCTCCGTCACCTGGCTCCAGGGCCCGGCCAGCTTGTTAAATCCCTGCCTGAGCTTGGTTGCCCACCCCGGTGTATTATACACAGTGACAGGCACAAGTAGCTATCACCCCACCGGTTACCAGAATGCCAAGTCCAAGCAGTCGTCTCAACTGCAGAAGTCCCAGTACACTTGGACTTGCATTTGGAACACTTACTCTTGAACTTGCCGAGGGGGTCTTGTTAAAAACAGATGCAAAGCTGTGGAAGGGGCATCAGGGATCATCAGCCCTTCACCCCCCTTTTCCTTTTCCTGAGAAGGAACGAGGAGCCAGGGACAGAGGCAGCTGCGGGAAGGGCCTGTGGGGTGTCCTGGGCCAGGGCCTGGCTCTCAGACTGCCAGGCCAGGGTTCCACATGGCTTCAGGGGTTTGTTATTTATTCATTTTCTTTTTAAAATCAACATTAAAACACAGATGCAGAAAAGCTGTAGGCTCCGGCCCAGCCCTCCCACCGAGTCTTGCTTTCAGGGAAACCAGGGCTTTGTGGTCGTTTGTGTGGATTTTTATTGTTGTTGTTGTTTTGTTGTCATTGTTTTTTAATGGGCAACAGAAACACTTTTAGGAGGAACCAGTTACTACTATATCACAGCAGCAAACCAGCAAACTATGAAGTATGTATTCAAAAACAGCAAACTGGTAATAAGTAATGTTCTACCCCCAAATACAATGCTTTTTCTTTTGAAGTTGATGTGGATTTTGCCAGATCCCACCTGATCATTTTTACAGTCTCAGGGCGTGAGCACCTGGAGACTAACTGGCCAGAGTTTCATCCCCGAATGTTCATAACTTTGTATAAATGTTTTAAAAATAAGACCTTAAATTATTTTTTTGAAAACAGGCCAGGGATAGGTAAATGGATATATTAACAAATAGACTGATGAATTGGTAGATATACACATATACCCTTAAATAGGTCAATTCTTTTTTTTTCCTCATAAATCATCCAGTGTTACTTTTAAACAAGGAGAATCTGTAATTATAAGATGTTCATTACAGTATTTTTCAGAATCATTAAAAATTGGGGGTAACCAAGCTATCTCAAGGGCTAGGTAAGGAGATTCATCAACTTGATGTAATACAAAGCATCAAAAATGACTTCACAGGCTCTGCGGAGGCATATGGGATGCAAATGAACATTTAAATGCAAAATATAAAATGCCGAGTAGGCCGTCGTTGCATCTGAGAATTGTGTCTGGAATGCAGAGGACAGAACACAGCTGCAGCCAAGAGGCCGTGGCTCTTTTTCCCTTTGATTTCTCTGTGAAATCGCCAGAGTGTGGCACGTGGCGAATAAAAAGTTGGAGAAAAGGCACGAATTCTTCAGCAGTCATCGTCCCAGCGAGGAGACGCCCGAGGGCCTGGCGTGTGGGGCCCCGGAGGTTTCCCTGCACACTCGCTGAGGAACAATGAAAACATCATCAGGGATTTCAAGTGGAAACTGGAGCTTGGGCAGAATTGGGCCTTTCGTTTCCTAGGAAAGTCTCCGCTATGCAGACTGGCTCATTTTAGACACATCCCTCTATTAGAATAGGGAAACAAATATGAAAAAAAAAAAAAGACCTACGTTCCTGAGAATGGAAACACAGGCACTCTACTTTTGCTTCTGAAGAACATAACAGTGTCCATCACAATGACGAATCCACGTTCTCTTTGACAAGTTCTTTGACAGAATTTTTAATGTAACTACTCATGTACTCATAAGATAGCATATGTGTTTACTACATCATTATAAACATATTGATAGTAGCTAGAGATTGAAAACAGCCTTCTACATGTCCTCCAGCAGGGTACCTGTTAAACCGAGGTTCACCCACACCATAGAATATTGTGTAACTGTTTTTTAAAAAATGAGGAATCTCTTGTGGCCAGAGTCACCAAACCTTTTCTGTAAAGGGCAAATGGTTGGTCCTGCTAGCTTTGCGGACCGTGAGGTCTCCATAGTGATTGCTCAGCCCCACTAGGCAGCATGACAGCAGCCACAGACAGCACTTACACGGGTGGGTGTGTCCCGATAAAATGGTATTGCCAAGGTGGAAGGCTGGAATTGGGCCTAGAGCTGTAGTTTGCTGACTTTATGGTGGAAAATGGCCTCCAAAATATACTGTTATGTCAAAAATTCCAGAGGAAGGGCACCGCAGAGTACTACTACTATGTAAAAAATGGGAGCGGGTGGAGTCTGTGGGCCTGCTTCTGCAGGAGACTTCTCTGAGAGGGTGAAGCTGGTAAGACGGCTGCCTCCGAGAAGACCGGGGAAACAGGAGTAGGAAAAAACTTCCAGCCCTTCATTCACCCTCTTCTGCCTTTTGAATCTGGACTTGTGCGTCATCGTCAAAGAATAGCGAACTAAGGTGGTTTTTCCAGACTGTCACTACTTCCTATTCCTTTCGTTCTTAATGTTAACGTACCACGTGATAGAAACAGCCTGGTGGCCTTAGCCTTTACACAGCCCCACCCCGGGGGCGGTTCTCTTCTCGCAGAGGATCAAAAGGTAGTTTCCAGTTTGCTCCCAGCTCCAGTGCTGGACTCTCGGGGGTCTTGCAGGCATGGGAGAATGATAGCAGGGCTGGGAGAGGAAAGGAGGGACGGGAGAGAGAGCAGAGGTCAGTGCTTTCAAGAGCCTTCATGACATTCTTTCCTCTTCCCCAGGAAATCCGATGATGACTCTTGGGTGAGCAACGGTACCTACTTGGAACTCAGGAAAGATCTTGGTTTTTCCCAGCTGGACCATCCTGTCTTGTGGTGAAAAATGAAAACTGAGCGATACATTCTCGTAATTCTGTGTTGGCTTTCTGAAGCGACAAACCTGCGTCTATATATTTAGAAAATGTTATCTAGAATGTTTACTTGTGCTTAGCTTGGCATTGTAAGTGTTCAAGCGCTCTATATTTTCCTCAGTAGGGTTCTTTACAATTTCAAATGTTATCATGATTGTTTATATAAATGTAGAACACCTTGATATTTCTTTTTTATATATAAAGTATTTAATAAAAATGAAAGATTCATTGTTAATGTGTGGGTTGCAAAAGAAGCTTTAACACTAATTTTCCAAAGGTTAGGAAAATGCAAGTTGAATTTATGCCTTATAAAATTATGTTGCAGAAAAAAACAATCCATCTCTCTCGGGTGCATTGGGAAACAAGGATGCCCAGGGTGACTCACCCATGAGGACGCTACCCAGGTTGAATTCGGTAGCTCAATCACTTTTTGCCTCAGACAGCTACTGACTTGCTCAAACAGAGTGGTCCTGCTGGTGCTGGATTCCGAAGGACATTTGCATATGGGTGGTAGAGAGGATGGTAGAAGTTTGGTGGAATGTGTGTTTTTATACGAGGTGCATACGGCACCTTCTCAAAGGGGAAGCCTTTGAGCTCATCCCTCCCTATAGTTTTTATTGCCTTATGTGCAGAATTATGCAGGTCATGGCTCAGAGGAATTGTTGTTAATCTGAGAAAATCCCCATTCATTAAATGTCCAAATGAAATCCCAGAGAGGCAGTGGGAAATTTCTCCTTAGAGCTGAATGCTTGACAAGAAACTCTTTTCTGCTTCCATTACCCCAGCTTCCCGCCCTGCTGGACCACATCCCTGCTGAGTGTGGAATGTCCCAGTTCAGTGCAAAACATCCAGCACATTCCACGCACCAGTGTGGCTCTGTAAACATTTAGCAAAATAATTGATTGTTTTAAAATACTGTTGTGGTATTTTCTACCTCTTAATAAGCACTGTATTTTAGATCTTGTATAAAAAGTCAGACCATCTGCCTTATAGACGTGTGTAGAGAATTGATGTTCTTCCTTTGTGTTGAGCTCTGATAAAGCTTTTGGTGTCTGACCCTTTTCCTGCACTTTCTTCTTGCTCACGTCCCTCTCTTGTGAGTCTTGCAGCAGCCCTGAATTTTACAGATGGTAACTGCCGAAAGGGGAAACTTCGTCTTTGGAAATGTGTCATTTCAAGTTACGAGAATGGGATCTGTGCAGCAGTTAAATTGTGCTACCAAAGGCAATTCCAACTTCTGCCCAGATTACATTAAAACCAAAGCCTAATTTTTAAGCCTTTTACTCTGATGTCCATAATAATTCTATGGAGTGTGAAATAAAATGGTGTGGTATAAAAGATTGCTCCTGCAAATATGTTTTAGATATTTACATAACTTCAGAGCCTGGAGAATGCTCTGAAAAACAGGATAAATACCTGAAAAAGGAATGCATGCTTTTTCAGTGTCACACCAAGTAACCAAGTGGGATAATGTCAGGTTTTCAGCTTAACAATAACCCACAACCTTCGGACCAACTATAATGTCAGGTTTTCAAGGCGGAGAGGAGGCTGCAAGTGACTAGCATGTTAAAACAATAAACTCATCAGGTATTGCACTCATCCATTCCCTTTCATCAAGATGTCACGATGAGCACAATGTGAATAGCATTTCCATTTCCAAGCTGTTAAATGACCCAGTCGACGTCTGCGGTGGGTGCTTTGTTCTTCTCCTTTCAAGCATGGGTCCAGACTCTGCCCCGAGATGGGCAGGAGCAGGCTGTCGACTTCAGGGTACTCAAGAGGAAAGCAAATCTGGTTTTCACAGAGTGAAGATAAAAGTAGAATTTTAGTAATATTGACTATTAAGTAGGTCTGTTCTAGAAGTTGGTTCCAAAAAAGAAAACAAACAAACAAACAAACTGGACGCATGTAGCTTTGTCCTGCAGCATTTGTAAATTCTTTGTCTCAATGCTCTTATTTCAGCTGATACTATGTTGTATTCTGGAATCACAGGATGAATGGACCAAATGTCATCTTTGCAGTCATCTTATTTGAGATGGGGAGGGGGAGGAATTAGAATGTGATACAGAACTGTATGCAGATTTTAAAGTCTAGTCTGTGCCAGTGTCTCTAAAGGGTTTTTGGACATTCGAACTTCGGGGATGCATCCTGATACTATCATCTTAAAGCCCCCTTGAGTAGGACATGGCTTCCTTATTTCCCTTCGGTCCCTGTTTTTCAAAAGCACTCTGCCACCTAATTTGTAGCTTAATTAAAAAAAAATTAAGATGAAGAAACCAAACATGGTACTGTTGGGTAGAATTGAGGTAAAAATCCAGTGTTCTGGACTCCAAATCTCCTGATTAAATAATGCCAATCCCTGCACCGTTGGAGACACTTGCCATAACCAGCCTTTTAGTTCCAAATATTTTGTCCCAAAGGTATGGTGAATTGCACAGATATCCTTGGAAATGGGACTTGGTGCAGCCCACCACATACATGGCACTCAGCTGTTCCTGTGGCCTCCATTGGCTGCCCTCAGCACCCCCAGCTGAGCTGCAGGAGGTCCATTCGGGGAGGAGCCTGCAGTCTGCAGCACAGCTGGGCAGCCCATCGCTTTGGTCCCCAGGCCCTAAAGCCGAGGTCAGCATTTCCCTGAGTCAGATGCACCCACAAAGTCTCACGGCAGCTGCCCTGTGCACGTCAGCCCCTGGGAGCCAGGCCGTTCCTGGTACACACGAAACAATCCACTTCAGGACAGCAGGCCGGCTACCTACCAGGTCCCCAGGATGCCCAGCTGAGGGACTCTGAAGGAGAGAAATGTACACAAACCAATGTTTAAAATGTTTTCTTTATCCAGGTTGCTGCTTTTCTCATACTCTACTTCTAGTTACTTCTCATGAATCATTGGCTTAGGCTTTGCGCACTGCCTTTCACCTGTGTTTTCCAGATTTATGATGAGTGATCTCGGTCTGCTATGAACAGTGTCGACTGTAAAAGAAAAATGACAAACTACAAAGTTTGTATTTTGCTATTGAACCTTGTCGTAGGTCAGCTGCACATTCTGTTAATTACATATGCCTTCCAGCTCTCCCAGAATTTCCCCAGACCCTTGAGTTATGCGTAGGAGCAATAAGAAGCTGTTCTTAATGACCTTTGGGATAATAGTTCCAGTGTATTGGCATAATTTATTTGAATGTCTTTAATTTTGATATTAACATTGGCATATATCTATTTTTGCTACCAGATGATAGCTATTTTCATGTACTCAGTTTTCCTCTGCACCGTATTGATCTGTTACTCAATGTTAGCCACTGTTTCTCTGCATTGACACAATGTATCACACAACTCTGCAAATCATGACGGTCTGGAACGCAAAGCATTGTTGGAGACTTTGGTTTGGGGGATGCGACGAATAGAAGTTGCTGGTCTGTGGTATTCTTGATGATTCGTGATCTTCCTCTGGGACCCTCAGAGGATACTATTTTTTTAATGGATATTTGTAAATCTTCCATCTAGCCGTTTATAAGATTGTGTTCTGTTTAAATCCCACCCTTCAACTCACCCCCTTGTGCCTCCCCTCAAAACTCCGACTACTTTGTTTATCCCCCTCATGTAGCTAGTTGACTGAATAAATAACATGGAAAACACCGTCTCTGTCTGGTTTCCCAGGTGGGTGTGCCTGTGTGGCTGCTGAGAGGGGACGGCTCTCACCAAGGCTCTTCGGAGGAGGACGCACACCAGGTTATCTGCAGTGATGGGGGTTGAAAATAAGGATATCCTGGAGCTTAAAGAAACGGGGGACACATACTGGCCCTGCTTTTGGCCCCAACATTTCCAAGCTGTACTACAAATGCAGGTCCCCCAACCCTTAGCCCTGGGGACCAGGGGCAGCTGGTGCCCCGTCCCTTTACCTCAGGGCACTATGGAAATAGCCTCATTTTCTGTGCGTCCTAACGTGCGAAAGGAAAATGATGACTATTTATACCAATTTCACGGCCCTTCTGAGTGGCTGACTCATCTCCCCGCACACCCAAGCATGTTCTGTGCGATGTCGGGAACATTCTTGGCTTCCCCTGAGGTCCCCCGGAGTCAGTGGATATGTTTGCGGTGTTCCGTGTTGTACTCGCACAGGGAGCAGCGTCACGCACGTAGAGTCACATCTCTGCATCCCTGAAGACACGAATGAGGCAACCCAGAGCAGCTCATGAAACTTGACTGGCTGAAAAGAAAGGAGAAAACAAGCTATAAAAAGACATTTGCAGGACATTGGTGAAAGTCACATATAAACATAATGAAGTTATTGCTAATTTTCATGTATGTGATGTGTATTGCCTGTTGTTAGGAGCTAAATCTGCTGTCAGAGGAGGAATATTCTTCAGCATTATTCAGGATAATGTGTTATGAACACTAAAGGAAACCTTAAAAGGCAACCTCAGCGTGCTTTAACATGTGGGCCGTCGTCATAGGAATAGGTTTTAAAGCATCCTAAGTATCAACTTTGAGGAGGCAATACCGTTCAGATGGACAAGTTCCAGGCCATAGGTTTACAAACGTAGTCATATTATCTGCTGGTCATATCGACAGAATACCAGCATTAGTACAGCTGATGTCCATCAGTGACCAGCAAATCAGGATGACACCATCCTAGGTGACAACAGTCAAGGGTGTCTTCTTACCGGATGTATTATTTGGGATTCCCTGCAGGAGATTCCAACATCCACCTAGTTCAAGAGACTTCAATGAAGGGGCCCCTAGGTACCTGAGATATTAGCAGGTTTAAGGTTCAGCAGAAGCAGCTGGAAGTGCTTGAAGCCCAGCAGTGGCTGAAGCTCTAAGGAAGGAAGGGCCAGCACCAGGAGCTGAGGGACTTGCCCCCACTGCCCCTCGTCCAGACCAGAGGGAGTAAGAACTACCCCAAGGGCTGTCTCTTCCGGCCCCTCCCTGAACCCAAGTGAGTCAGAGCGGCCCCACCCCACCCTGCCCCGCCCTGGTGTGGTTCCTGGAGCTCAGACCTCAGGCAGGGGGAGGGTCCA
Source organism: Tonatia bakeri (assembly GCA_004024845.1). NCBI lineage: Eukaryota > Metazoa > Chordata > Mammalia > Chiroptera > Phyllostomidae > Tonatia > Tonatia bakeri. The sequence goes on from PVIA01004220.1 coordinate 133,204, forward strand.
GGAAAAACAAGCACCCGGACCTTATATCCACCAGATTAGTTCATGTCTGAGCTTTCAGAAGAATTTTCCGTAAGTAAATAGACATGAGAACCTCTTTTGCTTTTTTGGGAGGTGGGGGGAAGGATAGAATTTGTTAAATAATTTTGGCCTCCAGTTATTTTACCAAGGATAAATTATAATTAACTGTGCTTTTTAGAAACTCTTTGGTTCTCCATATTATTGTTGAAACATTTTTAATGAGCTAAGAGCAGCCTCTCTTCTTTATTGTCATAATTTAAGCAGATATATGACTGGGAAAGATATATCAACTACCCATTTGGCCAATGTACTGGAGGTAATTTGGCACGCACACACACACACATACACACATGTGTCCTCTAGACAGTTCAGGCCCTGCCAGCCCCGCGTAGTCTCTTGACCAGCGTCTGCTCACCTCAGAGCCAGAACGCCACCTTCTAATCACTCTACTTTAAAAGTGGCATGTTGGTAGCAACTGGGCAGGTGTTTGTTTTGTTTTGTTTTTTTTAAATAAAAGGTTGTATGTTGCTTTCACACTCTGAGATGTAAAGACAAGGGCCTTGTCACCTCCTGCCCCGTGGCACCTCACGTGTACTTTAAAAGGGGCTTTGAGACAGGAAGCAGCAAGCAGCGGGTGTGATGGGCTCTTTGAAAGTCACTTACTGAGCCCTGAATGGCCCTCACACGGGGAAGTGGGCCAGTCAACAGCCACAGTGGGGTAGGAAGGCTCCGTGATGGAGGTGTTCAAGTTATGGGGGAAAGTGACTGGGCTCAACCATGCTGCAGCCAGATGCAGACGGAGAGGAGGGCGGGACCTCGGAGGCAGTGCAGAGAGTGAGAGGACGTGACAGCCAGGCAAGGCTGCGGGCAGGGGTGGGGACACCGCACATGACTCATGGTTCCTCTCCTTGCCAGTTAAGCCACAGCACTGCTACCATCCTCCCAGTGAGATTTCTGATGTGTCCCATCTGCTGTCTGCTCGGCCGGGGCCCTGAGACAGCGAGTGGAGTTGGGTGGTACCCAGGTGCCCAGGGGACCAGAGGAGGCCCAGGAAATCATGCCCAGGACCCCACTCCAGCCTCTGGTGCCAAGGCCACATAGGCTGCCCCCCACAGGTCTCCCCCACGCCCCCAGCCTTCCATCCATCCGTCTAAGCACAGTCTGAGGGTGGGGAGGGAAGTGGGGCCGAGAAACCCAACAGGTTTGCCATCTTTCCAGGAGGGACTGAGCATTAGCAGAGCAGACTGTCTGAATTACCTGACGAGACTAAATTTGTTTAACTTTTTATTGTGGTGAAATATACATAAAAGTTGGCCAATTTAACCATTCTCAAGTGTACAGCTCAGTGGCATCGTGTGCATTCCCACTGTACGGCCCTCACCGATATTTATTTCTAGAACTCTCATTGTCCCATACTGAAAACCGGTGCCCATTTAAGTGTACCTTTAAACAAAATCGGAGAGCTAATTTTTTCATGCTAACCAACCGGCAAAGGGCACGTGCAGACCAGATCAGTTATGGGCAAGGTGAGAGCCTCTTCTTACTTGTGTCTTTTTTCCACGTGTGAGTCATAGTGTGAGTGAGTGTTGGGGCCCCGCAACAACCCGAGTTAGTCCGTCCCATTGAATGGGCTGGTTTGCTGAGAACCCGGGGATCAATGACTGGGCCAAACTCTCACGACTAGTTAATCGTGTCATTGAAATATGAGTGTGTGTCTGAGTCGTTTCCAGATCCAGCTCCTTTTGCTGCAGCATGAGACGCAAGCAATGTGATCCCAACACCCTGGTCTCTTCCAAGTTTAAGAATTTGTTCTCTGATTCTTCTTTTCCCCTCATCCAAGGACAATTTTTTCATTGCTTTTTTAGAAAGAAAGGAAGAGAATAAGGAAGGGAGAGAGAAACATCAATTGGTTGCCTCCTGTATGCACCCGGACCAGGAGTTGAACCCACAACCTAGCTATGCATCCTGACTGGGGATCAAATCCATGACCTTTTGGTTTATGGGACGACACTCCAACCAACTCAGCACGCAGGCCAGGGCTTGTTGTCTAATTTGAGTCCCAAAGTTTTCCTTAGGCCTTGGAACCTGACACAGGCAGCTCAGCGCTTGGGAAAGAACCACGGGATGGAACTTGGGAAACCTAACTCCAGTTCGTGGTGAGACCTCCAATAGGTCACTTATCCTCTGCAAATCTCCTTTAGCCCCAGCAGCGAACGAAGAGATTACCACTAATGGTCTCTCTATGCTGCCACCCTGTGCTCTCAGGATTAGGAGGAAATGTTCTTCCATCAATCAGCACATATTCCTGAACCCCAGACAGGAGCCGGACGCTGGCCCTGCCCCCAGGGAGCTTACCTACAAGTTACAGAATCTGTCCTGAGTTATTCTTTTCTTCTCTCTCCTGAAAGTGGGCGTGATTTGGCTGTATGGAGAATTACATCGCATGTTGAGAGAACGCTGTCAGTTTCTGAATCATTGTGCTTTTATGGAATCAAAATTACCCACGAGGGAGCAGTTGCTGCAAGCCTGTTGATATAGCCCTTTGCCTGTGCACGTTCATCCAGCCAGCAATGCAGGGAGCACAGGAATGGGGGCTGGGGCGGGGGGGGGAGAGAGAGAGAGAGAGAGAGGCAGTGGGTCGAGGAAGAAGACAATGAACACATACATGGATGAATGTTTGGTATCCCAGATGTGGGCATGCTCTGCAGACAAATGCTCAAGGACAATGGCAGGGAAGACTGGAGAATGTTACTGTTTTATGTGACACAGTGTAGTAAGGGAGTGTTACTCTGATCCAGGACTTGAAGGGACTTGAAGGGATGAGAAGGAAGAACAGGAAGAGCAAATACAAGCCTGAAGCAAGGGCGGGTCTGGTGCAGCTTACTTGGAGGCCGGTGTAGGTACAGCAGCATGGTAGGGCGGGAGCGTGGAAGGATGAAAATTAGGTCAGGGAGTGACTTAGGGTCAGAGGACTTGGTTTTTACCCTGAGCTAGATTAAGTCAATAAAGGGTTTAGAGCAGAGGAGCGACGTGATTTTACTTAGGATTTTAAAGGGTCATCTGATTACCTGGCACAGCCTAGGGGGCCCAGGGAGAGCCAGGCAGCCCAGTTTGAAGGTGGTCGGACTCGTCCAGAGCGATGGTCGTTGTTTGCACCAGGGTAGAAGTAGTGGAGGTGGAGGGAAGCAGAAAGAAGCAGGAACTACTTTGAAGGCAGAACCACTGAGGTTGGTTAGTGGGTTGGGTTTGGGATGTGGGGGAAGGAGAGAGGACTCCCTGGTCTGTGGCCTGAGCTACTTAGAAGGATGGCATTTCTGAGAACTGAGATGAGGAAGACTAGGAACAGAGCAGATTTTGGTGCTCTGATGAAAAACCCAGTGGTGATTTTTTCCAAGGGGTACTCTCAAGGAAGCAGCTGGGCATACACGTGCAGAGAAGAGGAGGGCAGCAGGCTCGGGTGGACCCAGCCCTGCACATCTGTGAATGAAAAGGAGAAAAAAGACGGCTCTTGATCCTTTCCGGGCAGACACCCTCCAAGCCTTTAGAATACTGCTCCTCACGAAAGTGGTTTGGTACATCTGGGACCTTGGGCTATGCCAGATAGTTTATGCTGAGAATGTGATTTGTAGTGGGGGCTGTGGGCCACCCTGCATCAATGTGATCTTTGGGGGGACTGGAGACTAAGTGACTAGGGTCAGCCACGCAGGCACCCGACACCTATGTGACCAACCCTGGTCACCAAGGCTTCCTTGCTTGACGATTCCCAACGTGTCATCACATGTAGTTGCAGGGATTTCTCGTGTGAGAAATCCTTCTCTGTCTCCCTCATCCCTTCATCCCCACGGTCATGGGGACTTAGCCTGGCTGTGAACGGAGCCCCTGTCTACAGCCCTAGCCCCTTCCCATCCTTTCTCTAGGCTGCAACCAGAGATTTTTCTGAGCTCTGACTGTATCATTCATCTCTTTATAATCCTCCTCGGCTCGGAACACCTCAGCACGGTGTGTGTGTCGCATGGTTGCCAAAGCCCAACCTTTGGAGTTAGAGAGACTTGGGCTGGAGCCCTGGTCCTTCTGTAGTCAGCTTCCTCAGTTCTAAACCAGATTAATGTCCGCTCCAGAAGATGGAGACAACTGTTCTTGAACAACAATAATAATAAAAAAAAAGCCAGGATCAGATGCTTTCAGCCTTTAAGTCAGAAGCTCCCAGAAAGGGATCAGGGCAACCCTGGGGAACCCAGGACCCACTGAAGGGGAGTGCAAGGTCCAAACTATTTTATAATAATATTGAGACACTATTTGGCCTTTTCATTCTCTCACAATTGTTCAGTGGAGTTTTCCGGAAGTGGTGTGGCCCGTGAGAGTGCCGTAGGTTGGTGCAGAGGCAGGTGTGAGAATCCAGCTGTCTTCTGTTCAGCCAGACACTAATGACCCGGCAAAAACATAAAGCCACACTATTCTCCCCTCTAATGTTCTTGTTTTGGAGACCATAGCTATGTTTTATTAAACCATGTTTTTATGTTAACATGTAATGGGTTTATTATCCATATTTTATATGAAGTAATGTTTCTCAGTTTGAGTTTCTAATACAGTAAATATCAACAGCTATAACTTACATAAAAAGCTCTCTGGGGTTGCCTATAATTTTTAAGAGCATGAAGTTTTTTTAAGAGCATACTCGATCTTAAAAAGCAGTGTGAGAAACGCAGCACTAAGCACTAAGCTGTACATAATATATGCAAATTGCTTATCACAGTGCCTAATGGAGAGTAAAGGCTCAACAAATGGTAGTTTTTACTACTTTATAAGGCACTGTAAATGAATAATAAATAGACTGGCCCGTGACAACTCCCAGCCCTACTTCTCATTGCTTTCCCGCAGGCACTGTCCTCTCCTGTTAGCTGAACTGCCTGCAGGCTGGGATGCCCCTGCTTTCACTCACCCCCTTCCTGACTGGCCCACCACACCTGCCTGGCTCACACCTGCCTGGCTGACACCTGCCCGCCCCCCAAGCCTGAGCTGGAGCATCCACATCTTTCAGGAGACTTTCTTGAGTTCGGCACTGTGACTCTAACCCCCTGTCCAGAGGTCTTCCAGTTCAACTCTACTGACTTGGGCAGAAAGTCATGTGATTTTGTTGATTTCCTTTGGAAAGGGACTAGAGAGGAAGGTTTGTTGTTGCCCATTCAGTGCACTTGAGAAAGAGACCTTCTTCCTGGCACAGAGCAGTTTCCCATTACTAGACCAACACATGCAAGAGAGACCATGAGCCAGGCCAGTGCTTCCCCAAAGGAAGCCTGGACTCCCTGCACCCAGGCCGGGCACCAGTTAACAGGCAGATTCCTGCCTCCATTCGTGACCTACTGAGTCAGACTCCCTGAGAATCGGGCCTGAGAATAGGATTTTTAAAAACACAGTCCTGTGCTGATTTGGTGATTCTTATCCACGGCAAATCTGAGAACCACTCTTCTAGGTTCTGCTAGGTTCCAGCAGAGAGACTATGCCATCCAATGGGAGACAGAGATAACGAAGACACTGTTCTGCTCTTTGCAGAGCTCATGTGCTCTGGAAAAAGGATATGACAATGAGAGAGAAAGTAACCTACAACGAATATTGACTATGAATGGAAATTAATAAGGGAGGAGTTGGTTCTGTTGGTAAGGGGGTCAGGGAGGATTTCACAGAAAGTGTGGCAGCTGAGTTGGTTTGCATGGGCGTTTTTAGGCAGAGAGGGACAGCAAGGTCATTTGGGGCAAGGAGAGGAGCCTGTGTAATGGGTGGCACATATGAGAGCCCAAAACCATGTAGCATCCTTTGCTTTGATGTTATGTTCAACCAAGAAACTTTGTGGATATTAGTTTGGTTACTGAGCCACTGTGTACTAGATGGTAAACCTGAGTTTTCCAGCCATTGGAGAGACATTTGTGGATCCCACATTACTAACTGATAAACTAATATCCTAATTTATCAATAACTTTGGTTAGGGAGTATCAATACCCCAGAACATGTCAGGTGTCAAAATTAAGTTTCTAACCTGTAACATGACAGCCCTCAATGTGGTTTCACGAGGCATGAACTACCTGCCCCATGAGGTCCGCCAGAGGGCCAGCTGAGCTCTCAGACCTCCTGGAGCAGGCACTGTAGATTGTTTCTCAGAGTAATACCTTTATCCTCCTTACTTACAGAACTTTGATTCTGTTTGGATATGGGCAGCATTATATTTGAAGGAGGCTAAGCCCCCTCCCCAGCCCTCCCCAGCCTTCTGATCGGGCTGTTACTCCTCTTGTCTGTGACTAACTCAGGATGCAGTTTTAGCCAATGAGGTGGGGGAAGAAGTCTTCTGGCAGCTTTGGGATTAGAGAGGGCCACCTCTTTTCTGGCCTTGCACTGCTGTTTGTGCAGACTGTTTCTGCAGTCACCCTCAAACCAGAAAGAGGCCAGGCTGGGGACAACACCAGGGGCTAAAGATGACAGTGAGAAATGGCCGACAGAGCCCAGGTTTGGGGTGATGTTGCTGAGCCTCTGAGTCAACCAGCCTGTAATCGCTCTACCTCTGCATGTCTCAAGAAATGACATGACAAATGTCCTTATTTGTTAAGCCATTTTTAGTTGGGTTTCTCTTCTTGTTTCTTTTCCAACTGAATGCATACTCATGACACCCCACCCACACAGACACACACAAACAGCACACCACCCATCACTTCCCCAGCCTGGGAACTGCAATTAAGATGTCACAGGAAATGTAGGAGCAGCCTTACTCCTGGGCCTTCAGAAACTGGGATATGTTTATGGAACTAGAAAATCATTCCAAGTTCTACTTACTTCTATAAATAAATAACACTTCTTTTCCTCCTCCAGCACAGTGTCGTCCCCTTCCTTAGCACCTCCCTGGCGCCACACACACACCATTCTGCAGTTACCAACAACTTCCTTATCTGAGCATCTTTTCTCTCTGATAGCTTCCGCTTGCTCATAGCTTCTTCTGCCTGATTTCTCTCTGGGTGTCTTTCAGCTTCTACAATTGACTAATGCATCTTCACTTCAGTTCTTCTGGAAAAGGGTCACATCCTTGTGGGTAAGGCTTCCACGCCAAGCCATCTTATCCAATGCTGACAACACTATAAATTGATTGCACCTGGGTCATAGGTCCAGCCCTGGTCCACCCAGCTGAGACCTAGGTAAACGGTTACTTGGTACCAGTAGGACAATTTATGCAGAAAGAGCCAGTTAGAAGTGGGTTGCGCAGTATGGCAGGCTTTGTGAAGAACAGTACGCATTACCTGTTCAGTGTCATGGCAGCTTGCCACATGTTCATCCTATATTTATTCTCCTCTTAATTCATAATCATAGACAGTTTGGCTGGGGACATGGACACCCAGGAAATGACATTTCCTAGGCTCCTGCTGGGTGTGGCCATGTGACTATATTCTGACTCTAAAGTGAGCAGAAGTGGTATGTTCAGCTTTTGGGTTGTGCCTTTATTAATTTTCTTGAAATTAATATGTTTATTAATTTTAGAGAGAGAGGATGAGAAAGAGAAAGAAACATCGATGTGAGAGAAAAACACTAATTGGTTGCCTCCCGTAGGCAACCTGACCAGGAACTGAACTCACAACCTAGGTATATGTCCTGACCGAGGATCGAACCCACAACTTTTGGTGTATGGGACAGAGCTTCAACCAACTGACCCACCCAGCCAGGGCTTGTTTTTCTTTTCTTTTTTTTTCAAATATATGATACATATTCTTGGCAGAAAAATGAGAAAATGAAGTTTGGTTTCATAAACTTTTAAAAATATATTTTATTTATTTTTTAGAGAGAGGAGAAGAGAGAGAGAAAGAGAGGGAGAGAAACATCAGTGTGTGGTTGCCCCTCACATGCCCCCTGCTGGGGACCTGGCCTGCAACCCAGTCTGGGAATCAAACTGGCGACCCTTTGGTTCACAGCCTGTGCTCAGTCCACTGAGCCACACCAGCCAGGGCTCATAAACGTTTTTAAAGCAAGATAAATGGGAACAATACAACTCATTAGGATTTAAGGCCCTTAGGCAGCACCAGAGACACCACCCTCATATCAAAGGACACTCAGCATGTGTCTAGACACTCCAGGGTGTGTCTACATCTCTGTACCGGCAGGCGCCCTGGCTCTGCAGAGCCCAGCAGCCCGAGCCGTCGATGCTTCAGAAGACACGGATGGCTCTTGTGAAGGCGGGCGGCGTCGGAGCTGCGCTGACAGACTGCAGCACGGCCATGCCGATAACTGGCCTGAGAAACTCCTGAGACGTGCGTAATGTATCCGACGCCGAGAGTCTCCACAGAACCTGAAAACAAGAACTGATTTTGAATCAGTAAATGGAGGAGCAATACGAACTGCCATCAAATACGAACACAATTAAAATGAATTCGTCATAAACTATACTGAAATGAAGGCCATGGACGGCTATGTGGATTTATGATTCACACCAAAATATGAGAGAATAATAATAGCACTTTATCTTAAGCTATCAAACTTAATTTTGTTTTCAGGGTGCTTCAGGTACTGGCTATATAACTTGTGATGTCTACATCATGAAGCAGTATAGGCCAAATGATTTAAACAGTGATATAAAACTAAACACTGCGTTTGTTGATTCCCAAGAGCTTATAATTGCTTGAACAGAACGGAGTTCATGAAGAAAATACGGTGAATAAATTTTTATTGACACTGATGCGTTTCCAGGAGACTACAGACAGACTCTTCAGGGATGGGTGGGGAGTGGGAAAAAGGAAAGCTTCGTCTGTTGCCGAGCACTGGCTTGCATACCACCTGTTCCTGCTGCCCACCGGACTGAGAAGACGGCCCAGGGTTCAAGGGCAGAGTGTCCCACAACAAGGTAACCCCATAACTCGACCAGTGCCCACTACCCACCCCATCCCTGTAGCTGCTTGAATGTTGTTGGGTGTTTCATTGTTTGAGATAACCCATTAAAAAAATTAAATTAAATTTTTAAAAAAACAAATGACCCCAAGCCCCTGGCAATTAGGTTCTTTATTTCTTAAATCAAGTCTCATTTCATAGTTTGTTTGTTTGTTTTTAAATAAATCAAAGAGGCATTAGCATATAAAAGGAGAGGCAAGCAGCCAGGAAAACAAAACAAAACAAAACAAAATACCCTTTTAAGTTCTAGTGACCTGGATTTCTGAAAAATCACTGAACCATATCGAAATCTATTTCTAAAGTCCCAATGCTCTTTGCAAAGTGACAAAACCAAGTTAGTCACGGAAACTACTAGCATCTGATGAGAAAGACGTCCATAAAATCAGCAGCTATTATTTATTAGGTGCCAAATATACACAAGGCACAGTGCCAGCTGCTTAGCCTACAGTTCATGCAGAGAAAAGACCTAGGGGTGACTCCACATTGTCACGTCTGCTCGCAGCCTCCAGTCTCAGCTCCCCACTCCTGCCCCAAGCTTTGTGTAATGCTCCCCCTACCTCGGGGAACACTGTTCACCCATCCCCGTCCTTACCAGTGCTTCGTCTCCTCGGCCCCAGGCCACCGCCTGCAAGGTGTTTGCTGGTCCCATGCAGAATCTGCTCTTGCACATGCCTAGTTTTGGGTCCACAGCACTGCATCCCGCTGACCAACAATTTAAAAGTGTCAAGTAATTTCAGAGATCAAGTTGTTGAAGTAAGAAACATCCAGACCCTGAGAAAATATCAAAATAACCAAACACTGGGGGGGTTGTTATTGGTAGAGAATTTTTATAAGAATAGTTGGGCCACACTGACAACCATTGCCCAGAAGCAACATCTCAATCGATTGGGAAAATGCTCTGGAATATGACAGTTTTGCAGCTTATTTTATACAGTTAGACCAAAAGGAGATGTGAGGAGGGTCACATGAAATCCATTGGCGGTAGTAAGAAGGTGGGAGCAAGAAATGCTGGGAAATCTCTGGGACTGGATGAAAAGACACATTACAGAGGCACACACTTCTTTGACGTTGGAGGGTGCGGGACAGTCACTAACAAACATTTACAGCCCATGGAAACGGTACATTGGGAACCAGAAACCAGTGAGGGGTTCTGTGGTCTTGTGCTCTGGTTGTGGTTGGGCCCTGACGGTGTAAAAAGGATCACTCTGACGCGTATGTTATCTTAGATGCAGACAGACAGCAGACAGGCTCACTCAAGGTCAAGACTGACCTTTGTCAAGGAAGCTGCGGGCCTAGGACGTGACTACTCACCATGACCCGCTTTTAGTTAGGAAGTTTTCATTTCAGACAATCCTATGTGGTTACTTTTGGTCTCTGAGTGTGTAAGGTCCACCACACAGACCTCTCCTGAGCGTGTCAGGTGTAGTCTGCAGCCCCTTTTCACCCACAGAGTTCACCCTTTTCAGACAAGACATGTGGGACCAGAGAAGCCGAGGGCCCGTGCTGGCTAGGAGGCCAGATGGGGGGAAACTTGGAGCAACGGGGTCCTGTCTCCTGCTCTTTCCATCTTTTGCTAATGATGACACTTGATGATTTATTGATGGGTGAGAAGCAACACATTGGAGAGTCTATATGATCTGTAGCAACAGCCAGATGGTCCTTAATAAAACATTAATAAAGCAAAAGCAGCTGGCTTTAATAACATATTATACAAACTTGCCTGAGAGCCATCAAAAGCATTTTTCCCTGGACCTCCTTCTAATGGAGAATTTATTAGACAAGACAGAAAAGAAGGAACTGGCCCCTAAATTACAATCTGAGAAAATGTTTCTTGGTGCTTGTAGACTTTTTGGATAAGGAAAGATGTTAAATGTGATTTTGTGGTAATGACAAAGCTTTAGTAGAAACAGAAGCAGGGTCCTACAGCTTCCTCCTTGCTTGAAAATCCAGGCTCCAAACTAGACTACCCTATTTTCCCACTTTCTGAGAAAAAGAGGGGTCTGGATAGCATAAAAAATAGTGTGTGTTAACATCAGCACAACAGCAACCGTTAGGACCTCGGGGGTAGGTGTGCTACTGGACCGGCTCCGGCCCAGAGCAGCTCTGCCCGAGGCCGGCCTGCGGGGTGTGGGTTCCAACTTCCTGTAGGAACGATTTCCCAGCACGAGTCCAAGTGATTTGGGAAGCACGTTTATTTAGGCTGGGTGGCATGGATCAAAGGAAGGACTTTGGGTGGAGGAAGTATTGACAGCAGAGAGCCTGGGCACCCTAGAAAACGTGCCGGAAAGGAGTGAGCCAAGGCAAGGCTGCTGTTTGCTTACCTGGAAGTCAGAGGAAAAGCGAGCCCTGCAGACAGGGTTGGGGGAAGCCTGGGTCGGGCGGCTGCTGCCCACTGCTCCTCTGGCTACAAGCCTCCTTGGGGCCCTTCGAGTGTAGGAGGAAGTGGAATGTCCATGCCCAGGAAGAGGCATGGTGTGCACTA